>JALPQI010019492.1:0-27739 GCA_025490895.1 Thaumatotibia leucotreta | reverse complement strand
AAATTCGAAAATAAATAATTCGAAATAATTATTAGTTATGATACACACTTTCACTGCCAGATCAAAAACCTAGGTTATCGCTGCACGCCAACCTGTTGTACAATGTACGCTACTTCAATTCCAAGAACGCCACTAAGGAGTCCTCGATAACTTTATTCACATGCCACATGACTCCCCAGGGGAGTTATTCACTATACAATTAACGCCGGCTGGCATGCAGGAATAGCCTTTGTTTTTGTCCTGGCACTGCAAATAGTATAGTATAAACTCCCCCACGGAGTCGGCGGCATGTGAACAAATTTACCGATAACTCCCCAGTGGCGCTCTTGGCATTGAATGTGTTAAAACGATAAATGTAATAAGAATTATTTACTACATCATATATTTTTTTCTGGAAATCACAAAATTGAGATATGACTTCCATTCCAAATGGTAAATAAATAAATTTAATCAATTGACTTTAAAATCGTAAAAAGATTTGTTTCCATATCCTAAAACTACAACAACAATTTAAATTAAACCCCAACTAATAAGTAAAACATGAAAAAAATTATCATATTTGTTTTTGTAATTTGTGGATGTGGGGCAATTATTCGTTACTTGTTTTTTAGAGTTAGAAAAACATTACTTTTCGCAACTTAACCTTGATCCTGTTTTTATGCCTGCGTCGGCAATGTTTTTCCTAAATTATGATCGCTAACAACAAAAACTTGGTACTTTTACATCGAAACTGGCGTTACGATGCACCTTTGTAGTGAAAATACTTTTTCCTAACTACTGCGGAAAAGTTAACTTTGCGCACGCTTCGCGTGTTATATTATGAATAAAGTCGTTCGATACACGTGTAAAAACTTCTTTTTAACCGACTTCAAAAAGGAGGAGGTTTACAATTCGTCGAAATCTTTTTTTTTTTTATGTATGTTCCCCGATTACTCGAAGACGCGTGGACCGATTTGAAATATTCTTTTTTTGTTTGAAAGGGTATACCTTCTAGTTGGTCCCATTGTCACCGAATCCAGGTCTGATGATGGGATCCTGGAGAAATCGAGGGAACTCTTCAAATGTTGTAGGCACATATGACATTTTTCATTTATTTTCGAAGACTAATCAAGTATTTGCATCTAGTCATGAACATCTTAAGTTGGTGATCTGATGATGGAAGGTACAACTCTTTAGCAATTAGGAGTTGGGGGATAATTCTTTAAGTATAACATATTTCGTGTATTTTGGAAGCTATTTGAGTATTTGCCTTTAGGTGGTCATCCTTTCATGTTGGTGAGCTGATGATGTAAGGTACAACTCCTTGGAGATTAGGAGTTGGGGGATAATTCTTTAAATATAACATATTTCATATATTTTGGAGGCTACTCGAGTATTTGCCTTTAGGTGGTCATAGTCTCATGTTGGTGAGCTGATGATGAAAGGAATAACTCCTTAACGATTAGGGGTTGGAGGATCATTCTTTGTATATAACAAATGTCATACATTTTCGAGATCTATTCAAGTGTTTGCTTAGTAGTTATGACATGTCGGTTAGCGGTTAGTGATTCTTCAAATAATATTGGCATGCTAAGTCTGTTACCTTTGAAATTGTTTTTGTATTCATATAAGTTCGCCAGTTCAGGTTTTATGGCCTACTACAGTGCAGTACATTCTAATTATAAGTATTTAGAGCATACTGAATAACGATTTTATATTTACACTACTAAAAAGCAAAAAATAAAATATTTTAAAAATAAAAATAAAACCGCCTTCAAAAATTCGCCCGAACTAAAAAGTTAAAAATAATTTTGGCTCCTACTTCTTAGGATTTCCTACCCAAACCTTTAAACCTTTTACCCTATTCATTGAAATAAAACATTATGGCTAGGTACCTTACAGATTTCTTAGAAGTCGGTGCCAAGCCAAATATGTTCACTTCGCGAGTACCTATACTTATATGTATTTGATAGAGCTTTGTAACTTACCTACTGTCACTCCGGTTATGCTTTCATGAAAATGACTGAGGCAGACCATTCTGTTGATAAAAGCGTAATCGGAGTGACAGTAAGTTACAAAGCTCTATCTAATATATACCTATGAACGTATTCGGCTTGGCACCGACTTCTAAGAAATCTGTAAGGTACCTAGCCATAATGTTTTATTTCAATGAATAGGGTAAAAGGTTTAAAGGTTTGGGTAGGAAATCCTAAGAAGTAGGAGCCAAAATTATTTTTAACTTTTTAGTTCGGGCGAATTTTTGAAGGCGGTTTTATTTTTATTTTTAAAATATTTTATTAACTCGGGTGATTATCGTCCTCGTTTCACTCGGGCTCCAACTTTCATCCTCGTCGAAAAAAAATTTTTTTGCACTTGTATCGATATGTACTATATTATTATCATTGCGAGTTCAGAGAGTTAGTAGAGTTGCTTTAGTAGCGTATCGTAGTTTTCCCTCTCTGTTACTCTTTCATATTAGTGCGACAAAGACTGCCTTTCGTTTACGATTGACGATCAAGCGTTCGATTGGCACCTGAACTGAGAAAACACGAAATTATAGTTAAAGAAAAAATATATAATAACAATTTCCCTGAACTGTACCCGCGGTGTCCGCTTTTAGGTCGTCCATCATTCTAGCAGGCATCATGAAAATGCAAATTGGCCATAAATTTTACAAACTCAACAGATTTTTATGTCGACTTAATTTTTAAATAAAACATGCTACAGTTTGCCTTTATTTGATACCTATTAAAAACGAACCATTTTAAAATTATTTCCTTTACATTACTGTTTTTTTGTGCATTTAAAAAAATACATATGCACCGTGTATTTTTGATTTCCGTTAAATTAAATGGAAGCTTATTTAGCTCGAAAGTAATCAATTTCTCTAAGAAACTTGTGTTTTAATTCTTACTGATATTGAATTATTCAAAAAATAAGTTTAATGACTGAATAAGTGTATTGCAACCTTTATTACATCCCAATGTTACTTATTTTGACGTATGCCGTCAGTCACCTGAGATCTTATTCTTAAGGTTCTCTCACACTTGCCATTACAATTATTATGTATGAAAACGAAAAAAAAAAATATTTTAAGAAATTAACAAAAGCCGATATACCAGGCAACTTCTATTAATGTCCCAAGTAACCTGTCCAATTTAACGGAAATCAATAAAAACACGGTGTATAGTTAATTCAAATGTATTAACGAAAGACATTATACACTTAAGAACTTGGACATTTAGAGACATCGTCAATTTATTAAAAAAATATTTATATTAATGTCAAATTATGCCCACTAAAGGGATTTAGATTATCTAATTAATGTAGGTAGCAAAAATATGTTTATTCGCGTTGCTTGTGAGTTTTTGGGACTCGGAATAGGCCTTCCAAGCACTTTTTGGAAGTTTCGGGAAAGACTACATACATATATTTTTTAATTGTGGGTAATACAGTACTAGGTACTACTATTAAATACCACCTACTTACCTGGATGCTTAGCCAAGTTGCCAATCGCTAGCGCTTGGTAGCGTATCGTAGTTTTCCCTCTCTGTCATTCTTTCATATTAGTGCAACAAAGACAGTTAGCTGCCTTTCGTTTACGATTGACGATTAAGCGTTAGCGATTGGCATCTTGTCTAAGCACCCAGGTAGGTTATAGAATTTGGAAAAAAAATGAATGAAAAGGCTTCTATTCCGTATCCCAAAACCTAGCTGGCAACGGGGGTGCACTTAATTTCTGGCGGCACTGCATATACCTACTCGTATATTTAGGCTTCCAAACGACGCCTCGGGGATTTTCTCTGTCACTCTAATAACGCTTATATTGGAGTGACAGAGACAAATCCCCGATATTTGCGGATTTCAGTTGTACTCTGTAGGTTATATTTAGTACAGTCGACGTCAAAGATATCATTACGGTTTAGGCGCCAAAAAAATATTTACACGACTTTAGGGTCAAGGCAATAAAATCGTGTAAATAAGTATATTTTTGGCACCTAAACCGTAATGATATTTTTTTTACTCCCGTACTTTTATTTGTCATTTACATGGTCGTGAACACACCATTAAGCCCCTACCTTACAGATGTCAAGATAAGTCTATATTGTCTATTCCCTATAAACGCATTCGGGTTTACACGCAGTGCGTTTTTTGCATTATATGACACCTCGTGTATACAAGACTTGATTAATGGCTTAAATATGTATGGCTGGCAACCTAATTTAAAAAAAAATCTGATGAATAGTAAACCATGAAGGATTTTTCTTTTTTAATTTTGAGGTCTCCCGCCCGATCTTGATGATTAATAAAATCGTGTTTGACTAAGAATATTTCTAAAATTTACATTTTTATTTAAAGATAAATGTGTGGTCGTAGAAAAAGTATTGTATGCAACATTGTTTAACTGAGTCAAAAATGCTTGTGGCGTCTTTAATAACAATTTTCGGTTTCGCCTCAAATTGTTACCCACGCCACTCACCTTTTTTGACCTCTCTTAAACAAGGGTTGCATAAAATACTAGTTCGACTCTACAAGTTACCTACATGAGGCCCTCAAGGACTGATGTATTTTTATGTTTATTGTGGAAATAGTACATTTTAAAACATTGACGGTCAATCTGAATTCAGTGTTGACTTAATACAGTCTAAGGCAAGATAAGTTATACAAAAATGTTCAATAAATTATGTCTCAGTGCACTTTATTTCTCTGTAATAAGAACGTCGTAACATGTTTATGAGAGGATTCTTTAGATACATATTTTTGCATCTGATTGTATATTTCTTTACATATTCACCAGCTTTCCTATGCATGTTCTAGATAGGACAGACAAGTAAACTAGGTAAGTAGGTAGGTCCCTATACAATCTGTGTCTATGATACTGGCTTTTATCGAAACCGAGGAATGCGATGAAGATTTCTAGCCAGACCGTGAACATTATTCGATTCAAAATGCTAATTTTAAAAGTAATTAACTTTCTAAGAAAAGTTAATTGAGAAGCAATGTACTTCAAAATGAATCGTTAATTTGCACTTGACAATGACAGATCGCAGCCACTCACAACGTTTGACAACTAAGCAGTACACTACACGCGTTACATTCATCGTCCGGAGGAAATAAAATTTATTGTACGGTCAAATTAATTATTTGTTAAATGTTAATACTTGAAAACGATTGCTAGTAATGCGCATTATTACCCATTTTCGTAAAAGCCCGGGTCATGGCAACACACTTTATAAGCGGTCAATGGTTGTAAAGTGGCTGGAAATGTTGTATGAATTAAAAAGCTTGCGAGTATGTTTATTTCTTTGCTTAGTGCATCTTTGGATCGATCGCATCTTTGATGGGCTTAGTCAAAAGAATATTTACGTAGCCTCGATCTTTTATCTCTTTATCTCGTTTTACCATTCGATTTGAAATAGATTTAAAATACAAAGTAGGTATACCTTCTTATATTTTATTTCACTGAATATAAAAAAAAACATATACAGTATATCAAAATAATATATTAGTGTGAAAGACATTATACATTTAAGAACTTGAACATTTTCTAATAATAATAAAAAAATATATTCATGTCTAAATAAAGGATTTAGATTAGGTATCTACTTAACTTAGGTATATTCTATAAGGTGGCCAAAAAATTAATGTATTCCCGTTGCCACATGTTAAATGAGTGAATCAACTTTTTCTGTCTGTTATTGCCATGGTTACGGTAGCCTGAGTCAAGCTGATTTTATGTAAAATTATGCCGATACAGCGAGGAAATGCCGCCAGCATGGCCACAAGGGCCAATCTTAGATATAGGTTAGGTTAAGTAGATTAGTTAGATTTAATCTATGTAGATACATAAATTGTAGTTTTGAAAATAAACTTAAATAGTAAAAATTATGCTACTTTATTTATGCGAACATGCACATAGTCCATGTTTGTAGATTGCCCATCAAGGAAAGGGTTTATAAACACCAGAAAAATGCATGTTGGCATAGTTTAAGTATCATAAGTATGCAGTATAAAACCAGCGTGACTCAGGCGACCGTAATCATTGCAATAACAGACTGAAAAAAGTTGATTCACCCAAATATATACCAATGACGAGTTCACGTCAATTTAAATGAATAATTATTTGTAAAATCTTCTTACATGTTTTTGTTTACGTCCGAAAATCGTATTAAAATTCAAATATTAAACTACATAAAAGTATTCATCTTACACTAATTAAAATTTATCATCAATATTGTAATATTAATAATTGGCAATTAGCTTACAGTAATCTTCATTCGAACAGACATGTAGTTAATTAAAATTCAGAATTTACACTAACACCCAACCGTTACGTAAAAATAGATCGTAAGTAATTTATCTTTTTGACCGTCGAAATTATCTAGAACTTCTAGAAGTGACAACACTAAGTTTAAAAGGCAACTTCATTTAGCATGGCAAAGTTGACAAGTTTAGTGCAGTCGATTCTGCTCACTCGTGGTGGTCAAAAGATTAAAAACTATTATTGTATTCGTGACTGTTGTTAACAATTACTGTATTCGAAACTTTGCCAAAGAAACCCCTAACTCTTCATACGTAACCAGTTACTAAAGAAATACTAAAATAAAATAAAACTTTATTTTTTAATGTGCATAACAGACATGAGACAGATTTATTGATTGTATTAGTACCTAAACGGGATGGCTTATCGAATAACTATGACTTTGGTTATGTACAAAGACTGAGAGAGGAAGCCTATTATTTATTTCCTTTTGGCACTCGAATCTATATCACAGACACTTGACGATAGTTCGCTTCATAAAAACGTTGCCGCACGGCACAGCACCTAATTAACCCTTCCAAAAAGAGAGGATCACAGAATATTCAATACACTACAGATATATCGTTTCCTTCCATCATGCATTACAAAATATTCATAATTGATTTTTGTCTTTGATCCCTTCAGGATTAGTCTACTCTTTTAACTACAAATCATTCTTTTCACCTTCATTAGTGTCGTAATGGCAGAGATAGCTCTTGAAGTTGTCTTGACCAGGTTTCGAATTGTGACCAACGAATTTACTTACTACCGTATTCTTAAACAAAGTTTTTGATTGATTTAGCGACTCCAGTTTACTTTCTACAGAGAGTTTCCTCTTTTTACCGTGGTTGGATATACCGCTGAAGTCAAGGGAATAACTATGCTTTATTAGTTTGGGTTTCTTGGTCACTCTGAATTCACTGTTGTCTTCTGGAATATCTGTGGCATGTTCCTCGAAAGCTAAATTGCCGTAGACGTTCTTCATCATGTAGGAGACGTTATTGCGTTCCTGGCTGTCTTGCTCTTCGAACAATTTACAAGAATCGTCGTATTCCTGTTTTCTGCTGCTATCGTCCTCATGTGTAGTCTCGACCGACCTTTCCGCTTCTGATGAAGTCCTGTTCTCTTTTATCGTGCACAATTCCGTTTCTCTGAGAAAATTCCGAGTCCCGTTATTTATGAGATCTGAAGCGTCTTGAGCGATCAGTACTTTTTTATTCTTAGGTTTTTTCTGGATAATGGAGACGTTTGATTCAGAACATTGGCGAGAAGAATCGTTCAGGCAGGACATTCTGTGAGCAGGGGACATTAACGTATTGTCATAGCCTTTTTCTGTTTGTGACAGCCCTCCTTTGCTGTGGTGTCCAAAGAATCGTTTGATAGACTGTCGAAACTATAACAAAGGGAAACTGATTTACTAAAAAGTTAATTTAACTGTGTCCGAATGCGATCAAGGTTATAGCTAGTATTTACCTGAGTATTCATTCCAACATAGATAAGTGGATCGTAGCAAATGGAGCTTTTAGCTACGAGTGCCGGGATTACTCCTACTCCGGGCGAAATCTGGAAAGAAAACATGTTTTAATCGAGTAGCCGTTTTGACAACAACAACAAAGCGGTAAACTTCAGAATTTCTCTTTAAACTACTGTTGTTAGTTGTTTATCGAGTTTAAAGAAGTATGCCCGCGAACTTGTCTAAAAGTTTACTTCTCTTTTCGACTTGCATTCCAGGAAGTAATTTATAGGTACAAATAGTGAAACTTGGACAGAATTTATATTCAATAAATTTTATTCGTTATTATGATCTTCGTGATAGGTTAAAACATTTCCTTTCCTATAAATGTGAATTTTAAAGCTAAGTATTCTGCATAGAAAGGAAGTAAATATTCATAATAAACATTTTGCATTTTGTAGGGAATAATGTCGCTTTAAAGTAAGAAGTTGTCATAGCCGATATCGTTTACTTGTACTGTCTAAATTTTCTTGAATACTAGATCTTAGAAATGCGTCATATTACGTGGTAGAACTGGTAGATTATATTTAACTTGATGTCTTTTGCAGGTAGGTATTTAATCTGAATGAAAGTTATGTTGCTTTATTACGAATGGTGCAATTATGTGTGACTAACATACCTAGGTATTGTGCAGTAATTAATTATTTGTAACATAATTTGGGCCTTGGTTTCCGGAGTAAGCGATTTTAAATTATGAACAAGACTACATTACTTATAGTACCTACTACTTTTCGTTTTAATTGCCATAAATTGACCGATATGAATAAATAGACAACACACAAGGCAACGTCACAAATATAAATAAACCATGTTGAGTCCAAGACAGCATAAAACCACAGTAGTTGTGTAATAAGGAAACCTATTAGTGGGGTTTGCAAGGTAAGACACTGTACGCCTTTTATAACTGACCCAACATCTTTCAGGAAACATTATTACACCTCCGACGTTGGTAAAGTCGGTATTTTTTCTTTGATACCTGACATTTAATAATTATTATCTTTCAGGAAAAAGTAATTTTCACTAGAAACATACCATTTATAAACAAGATCGTATAATTTGAAATATGCCAAAAGAATGAAACAATCCCTTTTTAGTAAAAAACCAAGTACTTACAAAGAAGTTTCAACTCCTAAAATTGTTTTGAAGCTAGGAAATGCTCCGGTCTAACAAATCCACATTTCAGTATTTCGTTACCGACTTTAAAGTTTTAAATCTTCACAACATAACAGTCCTGAAAAAGTTTGTACCAAAACTGCCAAAGAACTCCGCGATTTACAATGCCGAGGGCAGTAAATAAAATATGTATTTTTATGTCTGAGGTCGGAGACATAAAGTGAACAGCGGTTGACATTAAAACAACTTTGTAGAGATATTTATAAGGACATTGGTTGCCCCGATGTACCTATTTGATGGACTTTGTGGACATAAAAAGTTCTTGGAATTTGTGCTCGCCCGTAACTTATGATACTTAGGCACAATTTGTTATATCGAACAAATTTTATTAAAGACACAGCGTAGGGCTGAATAAGAAGATTAATATAAGCTAGCATATTTGCGTACTGGTACAATACACGTTGCCATTTGTACGTTCACAAAAATATGCTTTTAGACAAATAATGGTAGGTACATCTGTTTCTGCTATAATTTATAGACAGACAAATTTTATGACAAGATCTTAACTCGCGAATGCAACTCACATGTGTAGGTATGAGTTTGGAAGTAGGTAGGATTATATTTAAAAAGTGATTTAAAAAAAGTATAGATGATTGTTTTTTACTAACTATACTGCTGTTCAGCAGAGAGTACCTAACAAAAAATTACACGTGATTTGTTCAATGGGTCCCCCCCCTCCCCTTTGGTGATAATTGGTGATTTTTTTCTTGACCCCCATCCTCCTGTACAGTATAACGTGATTAATGGACAAGCCCTTAACAGTAACAATTTAACGTACAGATTAGCGGATAAATAAACAATAACTAAAATATTCTGATTACAGCCATTTTTTTAGGAATTACAAAATCTATAGAACATAACTATGTTTCCATATAAACTCAATCATCGACTGCCTTTCAACTAAGCCCAATTTAGATAAATTTAACTCAACGTTATTTCTGTCAAATTGAAGAATAACATATCGATAAAAAATACTGAGCCTTTAGCTAAATTTTATTTCTTGCGACCGTGACTTCTGTCTGTTAATGTACCTACTTATTTATCGAATCCATTATAAAGTTGACGGATTAAATTAAGTAAGCTGAATCCAATATTTCAATTAATCATCGTGACAAATTGGGTTTCTAATAAAGAGTGACAGGTAACCCGGGGTCGTCGTAAGTTAAACAATAATCGATACATTTCAAATTGATTTTCATTATTTAATCATCAATCCTGCCATAGTCATTGATCTTAATTGTATATATCACAAATGGTGGAAAATGTTTTAATTTAGTTTCTTTTTTGGAATCAAGGATTTGATTTTTGTGCTTAGTTAGAAAAATACATAATATATATACTTACTTAAACACATACAATTCATAGAAAATACTCGACTGAGTTCCTGAAAATCATTGGTAAAGACGTGTTAGGCTTCCTCACAAGTCTCATGACCAATCAGGATAGTGGCTTAATCCACTTTAACAAATAATACAGGGTGTAAGTCGAATACGGTCAAAGCTGTTAACGGGGATTAGTCTAGGACATAATAAATATATTAAGATATATTTACTTAAAATTAGAGCAACAAAATTATCCATACAAAATAATTCGGCGTGTAATTCCAAAAGCAGATGACATTGCAGATGCAAAAAGCAGATGACATTCCAAAAGCAGATGTTTATATCGATATGGCAACTGCCATACCGATATATGTTTACATATATCGGTATCGACATATGTTTGTACCTACATTACTGCTCCGCGAAAATCTTAAAAAAATCTATGGGGTCATAATTAAGTTTAACTAACTTCAAAGAACCTCGTAATCCATGATTACAATAATGAATACCATGCCTGGTCGAATTTGTCGCCTGTATTACATTTACACACGGTTAAAATGTAGGCAAATACTTAAACATTCTCAAGTGTGCAATGGCTAAATATATCGGATTTTTTAAAATATAGTAATAAGGTTTAGTTTCATAAGCAATTTTGATAACATATAAGAAGTAAACGATCGTAAACAGTGTTTAATTGAATTCCATTCAGACATGATGAATTTACATTTCTATTCAAAGTATCAATATAATTCCCAGACAGCAATTTAGCCACATAGCGTGGCATTCGCAGATATCGCAATTTAGGTATTACTGGCAGAAAGGGTCGCAAGTCGATTGAGGGCAAACACTGAGAAGGGTTGAAACCTGAGGGACGGTCCCACAGCTCACAAATAAAATTAGACGCAGAAAGTATTTCCAGGGTACAATCATTATCAAAAAATTCGACAAGGTGTAAGATTTGATTAACGACAGGTTTGAGGATAAGATAGCCGGTGTAATTACTGGCATAAATAGAGGCAATCCATCTCAGGCAGTCCTCAGGGTAGGCAGCGCATAGGCGATTTTTTGATCAGTATCTCCATTGGCCTCAGTTCCTGCTTTCCAACAGGTGGGCTGAGAGATCAGTTGTCTACCTTCGTCACATAAACGTCGCTATATTTACTCAAATTCGTATCTGCATCATTCGCTTGATGGAAAAAACACCGTATTCAGCGTAAAGAAAGGTGACATTTCCATTAACTAATTGCCGTAGATTTAATACACGAGGAGGAGGAGGTTGAGCAAGTATAGCGACGAAATATGGACAGGTGAAAATAAATATGGACAAGTGAAAAAAAATATGGACAGGTAAAATAAATATGGACAGGTAAAAATAAAAAAGCTTCTATAAAGATAGTACATTGTGCATCTACGGAGGTAAGTACGGTATTATTAACGAGAGTGTTAGAAGGCAACGACCCGTACCCGACGGCGTAGGTGGAGGGCTTTTTAATGACTCGAGTTGCCGATCGTGATGATTACCTACAATATATTTTTAAACGGTTTTTATTAACTTCACCGCGTATTAACTGTCGTCGATGCTTCAAATCTTGTGATCGATTTTTCGACCACTTCTACTGCACCGAAATCAATAAAATTTGGAACTCTTATCAAGTACCCATGACAATGCAATATTATAATATTTTTATCCTCGTATTCTCAAAGTGTGATGCTGGAGACGTACTGCCTTCCTTAACCGAGAGTGTTAGACACGTGACAATGAAAGTATAGCATGTTTGGCATAATCAAATACTAACAGGCTGATCTTGACTTCCAACTCCTCACTCCTGATGCTGCAGTACTGCCCACAATAACCGCAAGGTTTATCTTTTATCAATATCTTGATTTTAAAGAAATTCTTTAGATATGAAGTATATAGGTAGAAAAGAAATATGTAAATTTAATACTAACGTCAAACTCCTCAAATCTGATACTCCCGTGTTACTGCCTGCCACAACCGCTAGGTTTAGCGATATGTAGATTTTGAAGTACTGCTTTAGATATTTGGTAGAAACATACGGATTCAATTATCATGATCATCATCATATCAGCTGGAAGACGTTCACTGGTGAATATAGGCCTCCCCCAAAGATTGCCACAAGGACCGGCCCCGTGACACCCGTATCCAGCGACTTTCACCAGGTCATGAGTCCACCTTGTGGGGGGCCTACCCACGCTGCGCCTTCCGGTACGTGACCGCCACTCGAGAACCTTACCGCCCCAACGGCCATCGTTTCCACGCGCGACGAGCCCCACCCACTTCAGCTTAGCGATTCGAAGAGCTATATCGGTTACGTTGGTTCTGCTGCGGATGGTCACATTCCTAATCCGATCTCGCAGAGAGACTCTTAGCATTCGCCTCTCCATTGCCCTTTGGGTGACTTTGAGCCTTCTTATGTGGCCCATTGTACACGACCACGGTTTAGTACCGTATGTCATTACTGAGGCCTTCCGGCTGATAGACTCATAGGGTCACGGCTGATAGAGTGACAGCGTGAGTGGATCGCGTAGGGCGAGCCATCGGATCTGCGGACCTCTGGCTGATAGGGTGACAGCGTGAGTGGATTGCGTAAGGCGAGCCGTCGGACCTGCGGACCTCTGGCTGATAGAGTGACAGTGTGAGTGGTTCACGTAGGGCGAGCCGTCGGGCCTGCGGCCCTCCAGCTGATAGAGTGACTGCGTGAGTGGTTCGCGTAGGGCGAGCCGTCGGGCCTGCGGCCCTCCAGCTGATAGAGTGACTGCGTGAGTGGTTTGCGTAGGGCGAGCCTTCGGGCCTGCGGCCCTCCAGCTGATAGAGTGACTGCGTGAGTGATTCGCGTGGGGCGAGCCGTCGGGCCTGCGGCCCTCCGGCTGATAGACTCACAGCGTGAGTGGTTCGCGTAGGCAGAGCCGTTGGGCCTACGGCCCTCCAGCTGATAGAGTGACAGCGTAAGTGTATCGCGTAGAACGAGCCGTCGGGCCTGCGGCCCTCCAGCTGATAGAGTGACAGCGTGAGTGGATCGCGTAGGGAGAGCCCTCGGGCCTGCGGCCCTCCAGCTGATAGAGTGACAGCGTGAGTGGATCGTGTAGGGCGAGCCGTTGGGCCTGCGGCCCTTCAGCTGATAGAGTGACAGCGTGAGTGGATCGCGTAGGGAGAGCCGTCGGGCCTGCGGCCCTCCAGCTGATAGAGTGACAGCGTGAGTGGATCACGTAGGGAGAGCCGTCGGGCCTGCGGCCCTCCAGCTGATAGAATGACAGCGTAAGTGGTTCGCGTAGGGCGAGCTTTCGGGCCTGCGGCCCTCCAGCTGATAGAGTGACTGCGTGAGTGATTCGCGTGGGGCGAGCCGTCGGGCCTGCGGCCCTCCAGCTGATAGACTCACAGCGTGAGTGGTTCACGTAGGCAGAGCCGTCGGGCCTACGGCCCTCCAGCTGATAGAGTGACAGCGTAAGTGTATCGCGTAGAACGAGCCGTCGGGCCTGCGGCTCTCCAGCTGATAGAGTGATAGCGTGAGTGGATCGCGTAGGGAGAGCCCTCGGGCCTGTGGCCCTCCAGCTGATAGAGTGACAGCGTGAGTGGATCGTGTAGGGCGAGCCGTCGGGCCTGCGGCCCTTCAGCTGATAGAGTGACAGCGTGAGTGGATCGCGTAGGGCGAGCCGTCGGGCCTGCGGCCCTCCAGCTGATAGAGTGACTGCGTGAGTGATTCGCGTGAGGCGAGCCGTCGGGCCTGCGGCCCTCCAGCTGATAGAGTGACTGCGTAAGTGGTTCGCGTAGGGCGAGCTTTCGGGCATGCGGCCCTCCAACTGATAGAGTGACTGCGTGAGTGATTCGCGTGGGGTGAGCCGTCGAGCCTGCGGCCCTCCAGCTGATAGACTCACAGCGTGAGTGGTTCACGTAGGCAGAGCCGTCGGGCCTACGGCCCTCCAGCTGATAGAGTGACAGCGTAAGTGTATCGCGTAGAACGAGCCGTCGGGCCTGCGGCCCTCCAGCTGATAGAGTGACAGCGTGAGTGGATCGCGTAGGGAGAGCCCTCGGGCCTGCGGCCCTCCAGCTGATAGAGTGACAGCGTGAGTGGATCGTGTAGGGCGAGCCGTCGGGCCTGCGGCCCTTCAGCTGATAGAGTGACAGCGTGAGTGGATCGCGTAGGGAGAGCCGTCGGGCCTACGGCCCTCCAGCTGATAGAGTGACAGCGTAAGTGTATCGCGTAGAACGAGCCGTCGGGCCTGCGGCTCTCCAGCTGATAGAGTGATAGCGTGAGTGGATCGCGTAGGGAGAGCCCTCGGGCCTGTGGCCCTCCAGCTGATAGAGTGACAGCGTGAGTGGATCGTGTAGGGCGAGCCGTCGGGCCTGCGGCCCTTCAGCTGATAGAGTGACAGCGTGAGTGGATCGCGTAGGGCGAGCCGTCGGGCCTGCGGCCCTCCAGCTGATAGAGTGACTGCGTGAGTGATTCGCGTGAGGCGAGCCGTCGGGCCTGCGGCCCTCCAGCTGATAGAGTGACTGCGTAAGTGGTTCGCGTAGGGCGAGCTTTCGGGCATGCGGCCCTCCAACTGATAGAGTGACTGCGTGAGTGATTCGCGTGGGGTGAGCCGTCGAGCCTGCGGCCCTCCAGCTGATAGACTCACAGCGTGAGTGGTTCACGTAGGCAGAGCCGTCGGGCCTACGGCCCTCCAGCTGATAGAGTGACAGCGTAAGTGTATCGCGTAGAACGAGCCGTCGGGCCTGCGGCCCTCCAGCTGATAGAGTGACAGCGTGAGTGGATCGCGTAGGGAGAGCCCTCGGGCCTGCGGCCCTCCAGCTGATAGAGTGACAGCGTGAGTGGAGCGTGTAGGGCGAGCCGTCGGGCCTGCGGCCCTTCAGCTGATAGAGTGACAGCGTGAGTGGATCGCGTAGGGAGAGCCGTCGGGCCTGCGGCCCTCCAGCTGATAGAGTGACAACGTGAGTGGATCGCGTAGGGAGAGCCGTCGGGCCTGCGGCCCTCCAGCTGATAGAGTGACAGCGTGAGTTGATCGCGTAGGGAGAGCCGTCGGGCCTGCGGCCCTCCAGCTGATAGAGTGACAGCATGAGTGGATCGCGTAGGGAGAGCCGTCGGGCCTGCGGCCCTCCAGCTGATAGAGTGATAGCGTGAGTGGATCGCGTAGGGAGAGCCGTCGGGCCTGCGGCCCTCCAGCTGATAGTGACAGCGTGAGTAGATCGCGTAGGGAGAGCCGTCGGGCCTGCGGTCTTCCATCTGATAGAGTAATTCCGTCAGACCTGCGGTCCTCCGGTTGGTCGACTGAGAGAACGAGTTTATATTTTATAGTCTCAAAATTCGACTTGTAGGTATATTGTGTAGGTACAATTTAAAAATTTTAACTTGATTTTCTCAATAAACCAAATTGATTGATATATTCCTTATTGTCAGGTCTCTGTTATCTAAGGTACTTATTGTATAAATAATACGTCCATTTGAGACACTTCGGGCATTCAAGCTTAGGTGTATTAACCATGCCCAGCCTTTGGTTTTCATTTGTCGATCGAGATATTTAATATAATAACATTTTTTTAGTGTCGGATTTCTAAAAATATCTATTCAACAGGTATTCGCCTCCCGTTACACATAAAATAATGTTCATTACGTTTACATATGTGTCGTGATTCGTGATGAAAGCGCGAGAGTATAAGTGTTTGCATAATTTGTATTACATATTATAAACAACATCTTTGATCTAGAATAAGTAGGCATGGCATAGGTATCGGAAATTATCTTAGCAATTGCACTAAAAACTTGAAAATAAAATAAGTAAAAAAAGTTTTAAGTTAAACGATTTTTATTGCACCAAAAACTAGAAAATAATAATTTATTGTATCTAACCGTAGATGCTACTTTCTGTAGATCACTCACGTGAAACTATTATCACTGTAGGTAGTCTTCCCAAGTCGGATGCTGAAAGCCACGTTTAGCCTCTATGTCAGTGGATTAAGCGTTACCCAATCGGAAACTTTTGCCAAACTAAAATAAAAACGTGGGGCGTTATTATAAAGAAATGTACAAGTTCAAAATATGTAATTGTAGCTTTAATTTTGCAATTAATCATTCATCTGTTCCATCACTTCTACAACAGAGGTAAATAGCTTTTATCAAGGCCAGAACAAAACTTATTACACTATTGCTGTCTTGATTTCTATGTGTGGTCATAAATAACTATAGTGACTTAATCACAATTGCGTACGCCCCACGTTTTTATTTTAGTTTCGTAAAAGTTTCCGATTAACGCTTAATGCACTGACATAGCGGCTAAACGTGGCTTTCAGCATCCGACTTGGGAAGACTACCTACAGTGATAATAGTTTCACGTGAGTGATCTACAGAAAGTAGCATCTACGGTTAGATACAATAAATTATTATTTTCTAGTTTTTGGTGCAATAAAAATCGTTTAACTTAAAACTTTTTTTACTTATTTTTTTAGTAATAGTTTTAAGACAAAACATATTTTTTAGTTTATTACTCCCGCGATGCATGCAAGCAATCGCGCGCTTAGACAACAAGTGGAAAAGCTTCTGCTGAGTTGCTAATTCAGTTACCTACCTCTGTTATAATATAAGTAGGTATATGTCGGTTTTCCCCTTTCTGACGAGGGTATCTTACGTTGTTACGGGTATCTTACGGTTCAAGTGAGAGCAATCAAGAGAATAGGGTAGTACAATTATTTTAAGTACCCGGTTTTTTCAAGATCTCCGAAAAGGGTTACTGTGGTCTTACGAACTTCGAAGCGAATTGTTCCATAAGTGCGAACACAGAGTAGGGAGTCCACGCGACGGTGAAGGAGATGATCAATGGAATACAATGTCGCAACTACTGTAGTGACTCTAGTGACACTTACGACGCCATCAGTAGCGAATTGTTCCATAAATGCAAACACGAAGTAGGGTGTCCAAGCGATGGTAAGACGAATGAGAATTAGAATACAATTTTACAACTACAGTGATACGTACAATGTCATCTGTAGCGAATAGTTCTATGATTGCGATCACGGAGTAAGGTGTCCAAGTGATGGTGAGGCAAATGAGAATTAGAACACAAATTTACAACTACAGTGATACTTACAACGCCATGAATAGCGACTTGTTCTGTATGTGCGAACACGGAGTAACGGGTCCAAGTGATGGTGAGGCAAATGAGACTGAGAACACAATTTTACGACTATAATAATTCTCACAACGCCATCTGTAGCGAATTGTTCCATGAGCGCGAACACGGAGTAGGGTGTCCACGCGACGGTGAAGGATATGATCATGACGAAGACCATGCCAGTCACCTTCGCTTCGGCGCGACTTACTCGCCCGAGGCGCTGGGAATTCTGCAACAAATCATCATCATCATCATCGTATCGGCCGAAAAATGTCTAGTGCTGAACATAGCCCCCCCCTCCCAAGATTGTCACAAAGATTGCAACAAATGATACAACATATTGACTTAAGCTTTGACGGTTATCACCTGCGACCATATATAACATGTACGTCTAACGCCAGCTCAAAAATGCCCACAACACAATTTTTCAATTGTACCAGAATGGGCAGGACATAGCGCTTTCTTAACACCGCGCATATTTCGGCGCAACATCTTTGACAAAATGTTTATAGAATACAGGGTGTTTGTTATGTCGTTAGCCAAATTTGGATATGTCATTCGCGATCACCAGTACACAACATTTTTGAAAAAAAAGTGACACTTTTTTTTAGTTTTTTTTCCCGTTTTTTATCCGGCAAAAACATAATTTGTGGTCACTAGGCAAGTTTGTTTCAATCCGTGCGATTCGATGGCAGACAAAAGGGTAACAGGTTTGAGTAGTCAAGTCTTAGCCAATCAGGAGTTCATCACAAGCACCGATCACCAGACGTCACTCACCCCATCATAGGCACTAAACAATGAATAAAATGTCCTAACTACATGCACACACGATTGTTATTTGATTAAAACTGCCCAAGCGCATACCTACCTGTACCTGCTCGTCGTCATCAACAATTCAATTTGCTTAGAGAGTGCATTAGAATCGATATCTGAGGTAAACCAGTACGCGTTTGTATGACGGAACATTTAAGTTACTCCGTTCTTGAGGTCAAATTATGCTGGCTCGGCTGATCGCAAGATGCCATTGTGCCATTTGTACAGCACTCTGTAAACAAAGGAGTGCGCTTGCGTGAACACGCTCGAGTCAAACTACCCTCAGATCGGCGCGCAACTCAAAATACCCTCATTATTAGTACTGTATGCGATAGACTGATAATGCTGTCTCGTGGGTTTTACCTGCAAGTTAAGCTCCACCTCCATTCCCCACCACGCGTAGGAAACTTGTTACGTATTGAATTAGTTACCTTATGCGGGTTAATTAAAGTTGCAAACTCAAACATCCTTTCCAATCTGATTTGGTAGTTATGAGCGCATACTAGGTGGGGCAGTACGCAAAGTAAGCTAGTGATAATAGTGACCAAACATTCGTTAGATAATGGGATTTTAAAATAAATCTAT
The DNA here is from genome assembly GCA_025490895.1 of Thaumatotibia leucotreta. Taxonomy (NCBI): domain Eukaryota; kingdom Metazoa; phylum Arthropoda; class Insecta; order Lepidoptera; family Tortricidae; genus Thaumatotibia; species Thaumatotibia leucotreta. The sequence continues at coordinate 8,928 of JALPQI010019492.1, read as the reverse complement.
AACATAAAGGATAATGAAAAATGGATTATTTTTGTTTTACCAAATATTTTTTTACGCCTTTACCCAACACATATTGTAATATGGCTAATGATATAAAAAACACCCTGTATAGCCAATTAAAACTTTGACGAACCAATCACTATTTTTAAATGGCGGTTTAAGTTTTTGTAGGTTGACATTGAAATTCATTACCGTGATGCATTGAAGAGGGGGTGACACCGTTTTTGAAAGGTAATTTAGTATGGCGTGCGGCTTCCATGTTTTATTTGTCCGTAGGTTATCACTCATATTTGTTATGTTACTGGGCAAAGGGAAGACATTGTGGATGGCGCTTATGGCTTTATGTTAATACGTTCGTATACAAATACCGGTCAACTGCAAAAAAAAAAAATATTTGTGTTGCGAAGTAAAATTACACCGCGAGACGTAAGCACCATCGATAATGTGGTCCCTTTGCCCAGTTAACCCTTAATAGGGCAATGGTAATATATTTACCACCTTATTTTGAAACTTATTCTGTCATTTAATTAGTGTCAAAGCCAATGAAATTTAGGTGTGACTGATGCCTTATTAAGGGTTAAGTATTTATCTTGACGTTTCGGACATGACGTAACACCCGTGGTCGCAGGCGGACCTATGAGCACCTCAGACCTCTAAGTCTGCCTGCGACGGAGTAAAGTTTGTTTGTTTAAAGATAATCACAAACGAAGGTCACTCATGTTTTTACAAATATATCCAAAAAACATCATCATTTTGCGAATAAAATACATTATGAAAGAATTAAGAAAACGTAGACCTTATTGTTTCCAAAACATACCTAACTTTACGAAAATAATGAAAAATCCCAATTAGAGTAGAGAACCTGTTTAATTTGTTAAGTGAAGTTAAATCGATCCCCGTAATTCAATTACGGTATTATTGGAGTGACAAAAACAGATGCCCGAATATTATGATTTTTAATGTTTGTGGTAGGTAGTTTCTTGTTATTGTTCTTTACCTATATTGCCAAGCCTTAGGCCGGAATAACACTTGTTTACGTAAGTTGTAGAGACGGAGAGATACTAAAGAATGAGAGGTGATTATCACTATCTCACTCTGCAGTGTAGGACCGTCCCTAAAACTTACGTAAGGACAGCCGTAAACCTGTAAGTTCTTACGTAAGAAGAACTTACAGGTGTACGGGTGGCCTAAGGACTTACATATGTAATCCCGACTTATGGGCCAACTTTTTTCTATAACATTTCATAAGATTATACAATCGCCATTATTGTAACTCAAATGTGTGCGTCATAATGACTGACCAAAATGGCAGATCGATGTTAGAGTACCATCAGCACTTTTACTACCTATTTGCTACTATGTACTACCTGTATTGACATATTTGCTACGTAAGTTAGAAAGAAGATGTATTTGAAAATAAAGTGGGTAGTCATTCTGACGTCAGGATGACTGTCCAAACTGAGTATATGGGGTTGGACCCCTTAATTTGCAACAACGACGTCTCATGACATGATTTACTACCTATTTGCTACATATACATTTTTTTCAGATTTTTTAAGATAAAAGATAACGGTTATATGAGCAAAACAAAGTTTGTGTTTTAAAAGTTCGTGATTAATGCCATGTAAGTAATAATAACTTAAATATTAAGGACGAAATTTTAAACTAAGTTTTTTAATAATTATCTTCTTTTCAAAAAGCGAATAGTGTTCATGAACTCATATTGACGTAAGCTGAGGAAATTTTAGTCTTTTACCCTCTAGCAAAATCGTAAAAATACCGTAGCTTTTCTTTGTTAAGAAAAAAGATCCTTACATTTCATAATGGTATAAAATAAATCATGAAAGGTAGCAGATAGTACAAAGCATTTTTATTTTGATTTATCCTTTATAGAAGCAGTCGTATAAAGTTTAAGTAGGGCACACCAATTTGAATAGATATTCGGTTTCGCAAAGCAATTATTTACTTAGGTTACCTACGAAATACGAAATGATTATTTTGATAGAAAATCATCTACTACGAATATTGTAGGTACTATTTTAACGTGTTATTAAAATAGGTAGGTAGGTAATACATATTTACATGTAGAGGAATTGTGTGTTTACAACCTCACAGTCTAATAACAACAAAGACTTGAACCTAAGTACCTCAGCGTCTTGCTGTCCACTGCTGGACACAGGTCTCTTCTATTACTTATTAATTTGATCTTTACACAAAACGTGATTCGTTGATTTCGTAGAGTGGGGTATAAAGAACGCTCGTTCGGTCTGAATGCACCTTATCAGATACAAATCTGTGTTGTACAGTCTGTGCGGAAAAGCTTTGTTGTATATAATCTTTGCGTAATTTATTTGCTTCATTCATATTCATCCCTCTTCATGCCACGTTCCGTCACCAAGTGTTTGACAAGGGCCGAATATCGCCTAGCTAAGCGAAGTTCTATTTAGGTTTCTATTAAAAAGAAACACGGTCAAACACAGGGAATATGTTTTTTAAATTCTTTGTGTTAAATTGGTAGCAGAGTTAGGTAAAAAGTTATCTAATTACTTCTGTAAATTACATTTGTTTACGGACTTTGTAATCTAAATTACAAAGTAATTTGCTGCTGCCTATTATCAGGGTGCGGCTCCACTGAGGCGGAGAGGAGCGGAGATGTGCAAAATTGGCCAATGAGACCGCATGACAGTGTTTCGAATTTTGAATTTGAAGAATGTAATTGGTCGATTTTACACATCTCCGCTCCTCTCCGCATCAGTGGAACCGCACCCAGTCTTGGATAAATAAATGCTCAGTGACACTTCAATCCCTTAACAATAAAAAACGTTTATTAGCTCATCCTCACACCTTGCAACCTAAATGGTCGCGCACCGTGCGGTTTCAGAGGAACTTCCTCCCGCGGACGGACCGTCTGTGGAATGAGCTCCCTGCCGAGGTTTTCCCGTTGGACTAAAGTATGGGATTCTTCAAAAGAGGAGTCTACAAGTTCTTATTGGGTCGGCAACGCGCATGTGACACCCCTGGGGTTGCAGGCGCCCATAGGCTACGGTGACTGCTTTCCATCAGGCGGGCCGTATGCTTGTTTGCCACCGACGTGGTATAAAAAAAAATAAGAAACGTTTATTAGCACAAACAAAGTTTGCTTGAGTTACATTATTAACAATTTACATGTGAACAGTGAATTGCGCTAAAAGGTCTTATCTCAGCATGATAAAGCTTTAGCAGACTTTTACAGCACCCGCGGGAAGAGTTGTGGTGGTGACAAATGAATTCTTACTGCCGTCACCACACTGACTTTTAATACTCTGTATATTTTTCGCAGGGAAAATACCTGGGGCAGGGAACCTACCCGATGGTCTAATGCTTATCATGGCGTCATTAGGGTGAAAACACATATCAGCATGCACACGCACTTTAGGGAGGATCAATAACTATTTTTTCGATTTTTCTTTCTACCAGGTTTTTTTTCTATTCGTACCTTAAAGTCATCTCTGCAAAATTTTGACGATTTTTGAGTTTTCATAATAAAAAGTTGAGATTTAGTAGCTAATAAAATAAAATCCAAAATATTTAGAGAGTTTCGTTTTCATTTTTTATCATCATCATCATCAGCCTATCGCAGTCCACTGCTGGACATAGGCCTCCCCAATTTCACGCCACCGTTCTCGATCTTCGGCTGCTCGCATCCAGCATTTTTCATACTTAGTTACAAATTATGTGGCTCACTTTTTCATGCAAAATTGTCAGCCTAGGTCAGCTATGTAATTTTAAAAGTTAACAATAAGCAATTTATACCTTATTTTCGTACGTTTTCATGCATAAAACACTAAATATGCCTCGACACCACCGGGGTCAAAAATACGAATTACGAAATTTTTCACCACACTGCTCGTAAACACGCTGTTTGTCCTTCAATTTCAGAGCGCAAAACTGTGTTTTAATCTCTAGAGGTTAAAGTATTTTTTTTTTTAATCTTCTAGGTAGACTAAAGCAATAACTTATACGGCCTGTATGCTTAGCACATGATTGGCGCGACAATATCTCGCCGCGAAATAGTCTATCCGACCCTCTTTTGTTAATATAGCTAGTGAAGGACGGGAGATCTATCTCGCGGCGACATACTGTCGCACCAATCATGTGCTAAGCCTGATGAGAGTGCAATAAGCTTTTTGACGTTTGAACTAGACAGTACGTTCGAAAACTCAATAGTTTCAAACAGATTCATACACATGAACCTTTCATCATAATATTATATTCAATATGCTAAAATCCAAATTAAATACCACATTTTGTTGTAAAAGGCTTTTAATTAAAAGTTCTAAAAATACGAGAAATAAAAACAATACGAAAATAAAAGTGTCGACACTAAGCAAATTTCAGAACGCACCCGAATATTTTTTTTCTTTTATCTAAACGAGTTCGGTCGTGTTTTGTTTTCTTTCCCTCTTAATTTTCAAGTTTTCGGGTAATTGCGAGATGCGAAAGTGGGATAATTCCGAAAATCACAGAAAAATCGCCAATAACTACATGAGTCTCATTTTGGAATTATCCTGATTTTTTAAGCATTGCCACGCCAAGATAAATATTTGAGGTTATTGTTTTATTATTTGTTGATTTGTTTATTTTTTGGAAGTTGAGGACTTGCAAATAAATACCTTCTAATTTGTTACGTTTGAGTTTTATTTCGCATGTTTCCTCGCTTTAGTGTGGTGAAAACTGTTGTGTTTCACTCGGCAGCAAAGCTTGTTCAACTCTCGTGCCTTAAAACCAATATTTGCACGAGAGTTAAACAATCACTTTGCTCCCTAGTAAAACAAATAACTATTTCGCTTACGCTTAACCGGTGGGATCAACTGATTTTACAATTTAAACTCCTCTAGTAATGGTATTATTTCTATTTAATCATAGCTACCTCTTAATTAGGTAATACGAGTATTTATAAAGCTTATCTTCTGTACCTATAAAACATTTTTTTGAATAATCGAACAAGAAAAGACTGGTGGAGCGAGAGCATAATACCAATTATTTTCATACATTCGTGAACCAACCTAACGAGGTTTATCTATTGAGATTGGTTGTGTAGTATGAAACGCGTAAGCATGTGTTCACGTGCGGAAAGGTGGACGCAGTCTCATACTAAACGACAATTTTCTATACACAAAATGTGTACGCCTGCTGATAAATGTGTCTGCACCCTTAACACTTTGAGCGCGGGGACTCCCGAGGGGAGTTCTCTGTGGGAGGTCCGTTTTCGCTACAAAGCGGAAAAATCACGGGATCGGCTACGAGCGTGGCGCGTAGCACTCGTCCTCAATGAAAGTGTTAAGGCCCGGCCACGACATTGGTCTAAGACCGTCTTATACACGGTCGTCGAACTGAAGACTGAGCTATAAAACAGGCGCGCAAAGTCACTGGTATTAAAAATAATTACTATAAATTAACTTATGAATTGACTTGGAACTATTTTTTTCATTTATTTTAGAAAACAATATTCCTAAAGTAATGGTTTTCAGAATAAATAAACCTATAAATATATAGAAAATTAATTGTGCGTATTTATTTTGACAATTCGTCAAAACTCCCGCTCAGTGCTGCCATCTCACCTCCCCATAGCGGCAGAAAAAGTATCAAAAACCCTCATTCCCAAAATTTGTTATTGTAATTTCTACCTGCTCGGCAGGCGGCGGCATAAATCAAACTTATTTGATTTCAAATCGTCAGAAAATGATCAGATACAAAACAAATGCAACTCTGTTTTAAACGAGTACAATTTTGTTCAAGTACTGCCGAGGAAATGCCACCTGCATCCTCCGTACAATAGTACTCGTATACACGATCTTGTACTAATAGGGTTATGTATAGACATATTTTCTTCGTATGTATAACTTCGACCTGGACTGTACTCGTAATTATAAGTATCTAAGTAAACCAAAGGTCCCGTTATGTAATGTGCTACGGGCCCCGCGCCTGATAGTTTTTGTTTTGATATAAAAATAATAAAGCCTGTTTAGTTAATTTTTTATTTTTTTATGTTGGCACAACAAAGTAGCTCAACTCCACCTGATCGTAAGTGAAAAGTAGATCCCAAATCGCGGCGGCAACGAACAGGATGGTCAGCAGTAACCTGTCAGTTGCCACCGCCTTGCTGGCCCGCTAGATGCTTCTTCACGCCTCGTTTAAAGGGTCCCAACTTATAGGTATGCGGAAACACATGTGCCGGTAAAAAAATCCACTTTTCAATAGTCAAAATTTTTTTCTATCGAGGAAAATACTCGATTAAAACAGAAAATTCATAGAAAGTTTAACGCCGATATTTGAAAGGGCACAAACCTTTACCTCGATTTAAAATGATTTATTCCCAACAAGCTCTGTAATTTCAAAGCGTTTTCATACCTTTTGTATTGGTAGTCATGGAGACGCATTTCTAAGAGACTTTAATGAGGAAGGCAAATCTTATTTTTTTTACCTGGCGCTAGCACATGTTCCCTTAACATGTTTAGATCCTAGTGTCGTTTTAAAAACAACCGTCGGTTTAATACATTCAGAGGGTGTGGCTTATGAATAAACAATTATAAAAGGTGAACGCACATGTGCGTCGGTGGAAGTGAATGTTTAATAGACTTGCATGCATGCACACAGGTCCATTCAAAATTCAAGCTAAAGCCAGAAAAAGCCTTTGTGAAAACTTGTATGTTTTAGTACCGACTGTTTTTGGGTAATTCCGTGCGATTATTCTGTCGCACCAATCGAGTCATTACCATTCATTTCATTTCATTCAGTTTATTTATTTGCGATCATCATTACACATTTATACAAGTAGGTACATAGCATAATACATGAACTCTAAAGAGTGTGGCAAAGAATTCGCACATTCTTGACGAACTGCGTATAAATAAAGGAGACATAGTCGGTTATTTTGTCGCAGATGCATTTTTTTTTATGTGACGAAGGTAGACAACTGGGTACTTAGACAAGTTGCCAATCGCTAACGTTTAATCGTCAATCATAAACGAAAAGCGGCTAATTGTCGCACTAATATGAAAGAGTGACAGAGAGGAAAAACTACGAAACGCTACTAAGCGTTAGCGATTGGCGACTTATTTAAGCACCCTGAGCTCTTAGCCCACCTGATGGAAAGCAGTAACTGAGGCCCATGGACAAAGTGATAAAAAAATCGCCTACTCGTATGCGCTGCCTACCCTGAGGACTTAGATGGATTGCCTCTATCTATGCCAGTAATTACACCGGCTATCTAACCCCAAACTGAAACACAGCAGTGCAAACACTGCTTTTTAGCGACAGGTTAACGGTGTTATCCGGGCGGACCCTGCACGAGGTTCTACCACCAGTAAAATTGTTAAGTGTTGTTGTTCATCTGCTATTCTGTCATAATAATTCTGTTTGTTTTAATAAAACGGCAAATAAAGTGATAATGGTAATGAACAGTGAAACGCATAAAAAATCACATGAAAACACCCTTTAATCAGGGTGACCAAAAATGCATTCGTTTTTATAAAGATGTAGGGGAAAGTGGGGAGGATCCGTACACTTTTTACTCTATGCCTCGTAGAAAAAAAAGTACTAGCAATTTTTAAATTAAATCAATGCTGCTTGGTGGCTATATTATCTGGCTTTAATAATAGTTCGGCTTAGAGCTAATACAAAGTAAGGTAACGTCAGATAGTTTTTCCCAAAAAATGAAAATTGTACGAAAGCGCCCCATGCCGGGGGGTACCTTCGTACATAGTATTTTTTACCACAATATTAGTTTTGTTCTCAACTGTCTGTATTTATTTACATATATTTTATTCATATATCGACGACTTCATTTGGAAATAACAATATTCTCACTTAACAAAAATATTGGGGTACATTCGTACGGACGTAAGGATTTTCGTACATTCTTGGCTGTACGAAAGTACCCCAACCAAAAATGAAAGAGTTAAAACAAAAAATAAAAATAACCGGTATGCTAATCATAAAATAAACCATTTCATACGTAGTTCAAAGATTAGCTTGTGAAGTGTATTTAATTACGTGTGTAACTGAGCACAGCTTTTTGAAGTAAATGCATTTAAAAATTACTCTTATAATTACTTTGAGGTGTCAAAAACACGTTTTAATTTTTTTTGAAGAAATTAGCTGCTATATTTCCATCCCTTTTCGGTGGTGAGTCATGAATATTAGTGGCCGTTATACATAAAAATATGAACATGTTCGCGTGTCGGATAGCAGAGATATGACCACCGTACCAATGCTCCCGCTGTACGAATCCTACCCACTCTCCCCTAGCTGTTTATAGCTTCAAAATAATTCGATGTTGATGTATTACGGCAGTAAGGTTTCTATTTTTATCTATCTTCTATAACCTTTTCGATACATTACGTACCTACTTAATAATATAAATAGACAAAGGGATTCCGATCCCTTATTTTATTCCCTTAATTTATTCAGAAATACTTGTTTTTATAGCCTACATGTTAGTCCAGGGTATATCTTAAATATGATAGTAAAGTTAACATCAATATTATATTCAGCCTTGCGTAACGGGGAGAAGTTTTATAAGTTACGAAACTTCTATAGAGAATGTTCTTGGAAATAAAATTTTACAAGCAATTTAATCATGCTAAAACCATTGTATAGGTATACATGCCTTTTAAGGAATATTTTATGCCTTGTTGACTCAATTGTGAAATACAATATACTTCATAACACTTTTTTATAAATTCTCATGGAAACATTCTCAATGAGAACTTACTCTTAAATCCTCATGAAAATTCTCGGATATTTCCGAGTATATTCCCGCGATTTTGAGAATGTTTTGCAACTTGTACATTTCTAGACTTGCATAACGTTTTCTGAAATAAATGTAACTGGTGTATTCTAGAAACAAACTTTTTAAAAATCAACGACGTGGTGTGTGTTGTAATC
>JALPQI010019491.1:0-16597 GCA_025490895.1 Thaumatotibia leucotreta | reverse complement strand
TGACCAATCATAGGGCGTTGGCTGTCACAGATAATTTTTCAAAAAATATTTAATTTATTTTGGTGAAATAAATTATGCTACAAATAGGCATATTTTTTTCTAAAACTAAGTGAAATGTAGTATAAATTATGCTATTTTCTAATAGGATGACCACATTTTGGGGTATATTTTTAATGTTGTCGAATACCCTACTTTGATCCCGGATGTATAAGGGCCGGCCTAAGGCTTCATCACAGTAGGTCGTCAGGCAAAAAAAAAACGCGTCGTGTGAAACCGCTCAAATATTTTTTCTATTCAATGACAAAATTGATGCCGTCTTGAATTTTCCACGGGATGGTTTCGTTGATATTTTTTTTATTGGCGATAATGACAAAATAGAAAGTGATAATCTTAAGCATTTTCAATATTCGCAATTGCAAATTTAGCTTGCACTCACGTATTTTTTCTTCTCTTCAAAAACTTATTCAAGTTCTTCCCTCTTTACCAACTTATTTATTATTCTTCTTGTAGAACGCGGGGCCGCACATAGTGTGCCACTAAGAGGGATAGACATAGTCACTTACTACTAAGAAGATACTTGCGTGTGTGGCACTTAGTGACGTATTCAACGCATTTGTCTGGCACTTACATTTAGCATCTAATGCACACACGCACAAAAAATAGTGGTATCACTGATAAGGACGGACGATTATCGTTCCTTTTCACTTCCACTAGTAAAAAGTTTCATAAGACCATCCCTTTCGTTCTTGCTATTATTATAACGTTGTCAAATCCATATTATTCCTACATTCATGTTGTAGAAAGATTATTAGGTAGGATTGTTTGTTGTAATTATGAAGAATTAGGTATAATTGTAATTATGAAGAAAAAATAAGTAATAAGACATCAAATATGAATTTATTTAATAATTTGTCGTCTTGGTAGGTTTTTAGTGTAATTTCATTTTGGTAAAGTAAAATATTCCAAAAAAATTAGTACGCTGTCATGAAATTGAACACAACTTTTTGAATTTGTTGCCTTTTTCTACTGAGACAGATTGCTGGACACAGTATAATCAGTCAACAATTTAAAATTTTCTCTTTTACCAATTCGATTATAAAAACAGGATAAACTAAGCACCCGAACTATAAAAAAAAAAACAATTTTACAATCTGGCAGCGCTGCGATAGAAATGCTTTGATGTTTTCAAAGGTAAATAATCTGGCAGCACTGGCAGTGACAGATACGACCATCGTATACAAATAACGTCGCTTATCAATTGTCAAAATCCGGTAGAATATGACAACAACCATAGTATGGAAATCAAAATGTACGATAAAATGCCGTTTGTCAAGTTAACAGCACGACCATCATAAGCCCCCAGTAACTTATTAATATTACTCTAATTAGGTAGGTACAGTTATGGTAATTTTATGTTGTCTGTCTTAATGACCTCTGTGAAGAAGATAAAGTTGGATTTCTGGTGGTTGAATCTCGACAAAAGCATGCATAGTAAAATGTGACATCTGTTTAAGCCACATTTTTTATCTCACGACATATATCGAAAGTCATTTATCCCCATCAAAAGCAATATTTCCGAAATGTTCTAATAAAAAGGCGGGAAATGTCCCTGGAAGGTAAATTTTCGGTTATACGAATGAGGGATCAAAGGACCAACGAATAAAAGTAGGTACCTACATACTCGTATTAGCGCATTGCCGCCGGCAATAACGAATCCAATTGTGCTGTCTGAAAACGATTTTTATACGTTCCTATAACAAAGCTTTTCGTAGTAAAATCATCTTTGTTGTTTTTTTTTCACGTTTATCATTGTGTCTGATAATTATAGTCGCCTAGTATTCTCAACTCTCAACTAACACATACAGATAAGATAAAGATTAGATTCCATAGAAGTATGTTTGAAATAATAATCTTACGGCCTGTTTCACAATCTCCAGTTAAAACTATCTGTCAGATAAAAAATAACACTATCTCTTTCTTTCACCTGGAAGAATAAAGAGAGCGTGTTGTTTTTATCTGACAGATAGCTTTAACTGGAGATTGTGAAACAGGCCCTTATTGACGTGTGTTAGATACGCGGTATTGCACTATACCCAACGATCTTTGTGTAAAATTGTCCCATAATATTTACGTACCGTAAGATGGAGCTATTTGAGACCCAAGGGGCTATATTTATATGATAACATGAAAATTAAAGGTGTAATATCCACCCCAAAAGGTGGGGTGGCAATATTTGGAACAATAGTAAGTACATTGTGCATCTAGGGAGGCAAGTAGAGTGTTAGAAGCCCGACGCCGTAGGCGGAGAGCTTTTAATTACTCGAGTTAGTATTCTGCTTACCGACCGTGATGCATACAATGTTTCTCATCACACTTGCGAACAAAAAAAATAGTTTTAAGACAAAATATTATTAAATGACGTACTAACATTTCTATTACTCCCTATGGAATTTCACTTTTCTATTACTCCCGTGGATCTCAAATCAAATCAAATCAAATGAGTTTATTGCATTTCATGTGTACATAATTTGATCTTATAAGCTAGGAATAGTTCCAACATGAACCCTGTGAGGGTACAGCAACACAGACTTAACACTAATTACCTACATCTAACTTACATGTACATAATTGTAGAATAACATGCAAACACATACATTGGTACATAACACTCTAGGAATCTTTAAAAAAATCTTGGACCGAGTAATAGTGCCTTGTTAATCAAATAGTGTTTTAGTTTTATTTTAAATTTATGAGTTTTTGTTTCTGCCTGTAACGTCTTGGGAATCTTATTAAATATATTTGCTGACATGGCAAGAGGTCCCGAATGTACTATTTTCATATTCGAAATAGGCCGGGCCAATCTTGTGTTAGGTCGTAAATTCGATGAACGAGAGTACTGCGGGAAGAGAGACAAATTATTTTTTACGAATGTACAAGCTTCTAATATGTATAAGCCTGGTAGAGTTAAGATTCTATGTTGAATAAAATATTCTTTACAACTTGTAGTGTTTTGTATAATATATTGGCAATAATTCTTAAGCATCGTTTCTGGAGTATGAATAATTTAATAAAATCGGGGCTATTCCCCCATAAGACAATACCGTACTGTAGCCAAATAGCCCTACGGTATCACCTTCGATCAAAACTAAGGTCAATATGAGTTTAGTGCATAGTTAATGCCTGTTGAAAGACTAAAATCCCCTCGGGAACCAACGTCTAGTGACGTCCCAATTATAAAAGTTTGTCAGGTCCAGCTAACTCTCGCCGGTAGGCAATACATTTTGTGTTTTATTTATTGTGAGCTTACCTAGTAGGTACAGTCGCGAACCGGGATTGTTGAGCCTGTTACAGTTCGTAAATTTAATAGTCGGTTTACAATTCTGATCAGGATCGATTCATTATACTTATTAACGACTTTTGCCGAACTCTGTTCACCAATGACGCGGACGTTACTATGGTTAGATCATAAGTATTATAACAAAGCTCTTTCGATTGTATTGATTATACTCTGTTTGGTTAGGTATTTAAAAAAAGGTAAACAATCTTGCAGTATCTTTTTATTGAAAAATGCATTTAAAAATCCAAACTAGGTACTTAATGATTCAAAACAATGTAAATCACTGTATTTCCCTGTTATATTATGTATATTTGCTAAAACTTATTTTCTACTCGTAGTTTTCAACAAAAAGTTACTGCAAGATTGTTTACCTTTTTTTTAATACCTAACCAAACAGAGTATAAAGAGTAGCTGCGAGTTGCTGTCAAACACGAGAAATGATAAAGAAAGAATCGGTTTATGTCAAAGAGCGGTTTAGTAATAAATACAGGACATTTTATACAAGACGTATTAACAAAACATGCCGTGTGGTGACGGCAATAAGAATACATTTGTCACCACCCCAACTCCTCCTGCGGGTGTCGTAAGAGTCGACTAAGGGATTGAAGTGTCACTGACCATTATTTATTATTAAAAGATTGTTGATGGGCAGCAGCGTCATCATAGTGGACACATTACTGCGATCGCCAATCCGCTTGCCCAGCGTGGCGATTATGGGTATTTACCTCCTAATGTGTTTATACGCATAGTTAATAGGAGAGGCCTACGTCCAGCAGTGGACTATCATAGGCTGATGATGATGATGATGATTAACAAAACCGGCAGGGAGTCGAGCCATGCTCAGTGTAGGGTTCCGTAGTTATTCACAAACGGCTGGGCCGATTATATTCGAAATAGTTTTATTTTAATAGTATTTTATGCAACAGTTGTTTAAGAGAGGTCAAAAAAGGCGAGTGGCGTAAGTAACAATTTGAGGCGAAGCCGAAAATTGTTAATAAAGACGCCACGAGTATTTTTTGACTCGGTTAAACAACGTTGCATACATTACTTTTTCTACGACTAAGGATTATATTAATCACAAATAAAACACAGTTTGGTATATGAAAACATACTTTAATTATTATACGTTGAATAGGCTTTCTTTACGGTACATGTTCGATGCCCTGTCGGACATTTTAATTATTTTATCTAGAACTTACATAGTACTGGGCAGGAGAACAATTTAATTTAAATTATACGTTTAATTCATTTATGGAAATGGAGGAATTTACTTTTTGCAGATATATGGTAATATTTCCCTGTTATTGTAAAAGTGCGATCAATCCGGTTCTTGGTGTTCATTATATGAACCACTAGCGTTTCCTGGGCATCAATAATATTGTTATTTTTTAAATCGTGTAACTCTTGCCGGCGACAAGCCCTCATTATTCCAAAAATTACAGCCACCTGTAACAAGAAATAGGAATCTAGGTGTTAAAAATCCTTACAATGTAATTAAATACAATATTTGCATACACAGAATACCTAAATAACATAATTAACCGAATATACTAGTGCATTAATAAAACAACAAATATGTAACTATATATTTACCTTGTTGAACAGATGATTCCGATTAGGTGCTTGCTCAATGAATTTTTTTAATTTATCGGGTAAAAAAGTTTTCGCTTTTTTCGCCTTAAAACCTTCTGACTTTCTTATTCAATAAAGCCAGCAACTTGGCGTATTTAGATATGTTTGTCTGGTGGTATATGTTGAGAGTTGCCTTGAGTTTTGAATATTCAACCCAAAGTGAAGACGGTTTGAATAATTCTATGAGGCTTTTAAAATATGCCAATAGGACATTCTCTGAGAATGACGAAGTCTGGTGTTCGATTCGCCACGCCATGAATTTCTTGTACAACTGATCGTAAAGATGCCGCGATTTTGTAGGCAACAAATTCTCAGTAACTGATTGTGCCGCCGTCGATATCTCTTCCGGTGTCAGAACCAAGTCCTCATCATAATCCATCTTATCTCATTATTATTCAATTTATTTTCTTCACTTCACAGTCCAAAAAAGATGAAAAACGAATTTTAAACAAATTTAAAGATTGCCGCACAAACTGAAAATAATAGTGAAAAAAGAAATGATGGAATACAATAGACACGGTAACTTTTTTTTAAACTGTCAGTTACTGCCTGCCAGTGACGATTCTAAAACACTTGCGTTTTTTTCCTTACGTTGGTAGCAATTATTTTAGATACGTTATTCTTTCAGACAATATGAATCCAGTTGTTTGTTAAGTTGACAGGTTTGCGATTTGTTGTAAATTGAGTAGGTATCTCTGCTAGCAGTTGCATTTTAGCGACTTTATAAGCCTAGGGTGTTTTTGAAGAATAGAGTATATAGACTTTTCTGAAATTGCGTAAGTCCTGCTTTTATATTTGTTGGCGGGACTATATAAATGACAGATAAAAGTGCCGGAGTAGAAAAAGTATTCTATAAGCCCACTATTCATGAGTTTTTGCCATTTTGGCTACGGAACCATAAAACATTAAATGCTGTATCATTGTCAACTGTCAGAATTGTCCACTGTAACAATTTTTCGTGGATCTGTAGAAATTAATGGCGGACTGACCTGTTCGAAACTTAAATAACACATACTTTATTTAAAACATGGAACAAAAAGACAGCAATATATCTCCTGAATATATTGTTTTAAAATATGAAGAGTAACTTTTTGTGACTTTGGGATTTAACAATAAAAATCCATGATTGGTATGTCAGTATGTCGCCGCGAGATAGATTTTCCATTTATTACTAACTATATGAATACAAGAGGGATGGATAGTCTATCTCGCGGCGACATATTGTCGCACTAATCCTGTGCTAAGCCTACAAGTTACAAAAATTGGTAAGTGGTTCAACAATCCCGGTTCACAACTGTAAAAGTCTGCTTCGTAAAAAAGTATTTTGATGTTAGGAGCCTGTCTCACCATCCCTGAATAAAATATATCTATCAGATAAATATTAGCTGTCTTTTTCATTTAAATGTCTGGGGAAAGATATAGTGATATTTTTTGTGATAAATAAAAATAAAAAGAGATATATAATAATTTTACTGTACAGAATTTCTTCCTAAACTACAGCGTCTGGGAGCAAGGTCTCACGTCCCTTCACTTTCCAAACACAGTCAGGCACACAGGTATCTAGCCTCGTTTTATCGTGATAAATCAAATTTAATGTCTTGTTTTACAATGCATACAAAATATAGAACAATCATCGCCTAGTATTAACTTACGGTACATTATAAAGTCGTGTAAGCAATAAAGAAAGCAAGAAGAATTTCAATGACATTTTACTGTCGAGTACTTATTTCGCGCCAGAACAGCGTGTTGTAAGCCCATTAACTCGACACCTATCAAATTACGCTTTAGTCATCGCTGACATTCAGAAAATTGTATCAAATTCTGCACAAGAAATATAATTCTGTACTACATTCGAAATTTAATGAATAGGCTTGGAAACAGTCGCAATTTATCTTAGGTACACTTATCTACAAAATCTGCCCGAAATAGGTACATACCTACGAGTACTTAGGCAAATACATTATTATTTACAAATCTGTAGTTCTGTACCTACAAATTATTAAATCTAACTCACTTAACCCATATCTAAGATTGGCCCATGTGGCATATAGTACCGAGTAAAAAACATTTTTCTTATAAAAAATCACTACCTGTAGAGATCGTTACATGGGAACGTAACTGTTGCGTTCTAGTTTTTTCTCGTGAATAATTTTATGGTAAAGTACCTACGTTCCTTATTAAATAGAACGGAGCTCTAATGTATCTTGCGAAGTTAATGTAGGGCGTAGCTATTTATAGACAAAAGAAAACAAAAATATAGTGCCCAGTTATTCTTCAGGTCACGGGACGTAAGACGAGCTTTCAGCTGTAATATAATTAACATTATTTTCATAGTTAAATATAATTGCATTGTTCATTAAAGCTGATTCAATTACCCACGTATCCATATATCTACATTTTTGGTAGTTTGTATGTAATTTGAGTCTTACGTGAATCAGTCTCATGAATTCCCAGGTCACTATTTGCGAAATTAATCTTCGATTTAGTGCGAATATTGCCTCAGTTCAGTTTATTAGACTGACGGCCGAAGCAAATGCCTAGGTAAATAAACGAGCGATGTCTAGGGAATTGAATTTAAAAATCCACAGAATATATCAGCTGATGGATTTAAATCTAAGCTTAAGATATTGTTACGAGTTAGTAAAAATAAAATGTGTTTTCATTTTGGTTGACTGTTCCCGAACCCAATAAAGACAGACTTTCTAGTATTTTGTATCTTGAATTAGAACAATAGAAAACGCAAAGGTAACATGTCTGACAGACAAACATTATTAAATTACAGTCTTTTTATTGTGACAAACATAATTCTAGACTTGTATCCGACGTAAGCAAACGCTTAAGAATTATATTACAAAGAATCAAAAAGTAATGAACTCATTATTAGTGACCGTGAATGAAATATGAATTATATTCCGTTTTTAACTAGAAGTCATTATAATCGACATAAAATACAACAATAAGGATAACCATTAAAATACTTCAAAGACGTCTTTTCATTGCCCAATTAGTATCCAATTGAAATGAATTAATACAAATTTCCTTTGTTACAGGCTGTTCGACGCAAGATGGTTAAATAAACAAAGATGGAGATGGACGATAAAGTGTCAGGGCCGGGTGGGGTGGCGCAGAAGAACTGGACGCACACCAACTCGACCAGCCAGCTACCCTTGGACATGACCTTCAACCATGGGCACGTGGTGCAAATATGCGTGTATAGCGTGCTGATGGTGGTGTCAGCGACCGGCAACTTAACGGTGTTGACGCAGCTGGTGAAGCGGAGACGGGCGGGCCGCGCTAGTCGACTCGACCTGCTGTTGATGCATCTGGCTATCGCTGATCTCATGGTAAGTGATTTTTAGGGCTTTACACTTGGGATTTGCGGGTGGTTAGAAAGGAAAGAGAGCGCGTAGCGAATTCACTGCGAGTCGTACGCGGCAAGGATCGGGTGTAACGATTTTGTCGCGAGCGTGCGAACGCGAAACCGTAGCGCAGCTACTTCGATGCGTCTATACCAGGGTGCTTAGCCAAGTTGCCAATCGCTAGCGCCTGTTAGCGCATCGTAGTTTTCCCTCTTTGTCGCCCTAATATGAAGGAGTGACAGAGAGGGAAAACTACGATGCGCCAGCAAGCGCTAGCGATTGGCAACTTGGCTAAGCACCCAGGGACCGAAACCGGTATTTTACAAAAACCTCGAAATAGCCCAACCTTATGTTAAAATGTCGTATACTCTTTATGTAGTGCTTAATATTTTATGTAATTTACAATGTCATATTTTTAAATTACTCCATTATCTTACAATTTATATACCGAAGAACGAAAAAATAACAGTTCTTTTTGTATGGAGAAAATAACGGTTACGGTCCCTGGTCTATACAGTTGGGTGCGTAGCGTTGCCAAGATCTCAATCGCTAACGCTCAGTCGTGAATTGTAAACGAAGGGCAACTTATCTAACTATTTTTCTCACACTAATCAGAGAGTGACAGAGAATGAAAACTACGATACGCAACCGAGCGTTAGGGATTGGCGACTTGGGCCTATTTATCGAAAGCTTGTAACTTATAATACAAGCGGAAGTCCTTATCTTATGAATGTTGTTAAAAAGAGACTTCCACTTGTATTACAAGTTACAAGCTTTTGAGAAACGGGCCAATGGCTGCGCACTCTTGGATGTCATGCTGATTTTCTTTCAACTGCCCGGGCAATCGCATATTGACTAGGTACATATGTTTAGGTCCCCCATACAATTATCGACATTGAACTCCCTTATCTTTATTTACTTATTGTGCTCGTTTGTTTGCAAAGCTACTGCGTCTATTTTTAAGCACCGAGTCTAATTTTGGTCGGAGTGACAATTTTCAAGGTAAATTGTTGTTTCTAATCGTAACCTCATAAAATTGGTTTGTTGATATAGGAGTAGGGTAGCCTAGGGTAAAGAGGGTATCACTAAACAGCCAAAACAAAGTACCTAGGTATTTCCAGTGTAACGACAATTTACAACTGGCTACGAAAACGGTAAACATTTTAGTGTTGTCTGAAAAATAGGTTTTAGCGAATGAAATTATGAAAACAGAGGTTCAGAACGAAGAGGGACGAAGTGATTATATTCTTAAGGTAGGTACTAAATAAAAAAGCTAATAACAGCAACAAGACTCCTGTGAAGGTAAAGTTTAACCTTGGGTACACATTAGCTTTGCCAAATAACTCGAAATTACCAAATACCTTTCATTTCACATACACATTTGGGAGTTTTGGGTCCAACAAAACGAAAACTTTTGTTTAAAGACCCGTCCAAGTTTTGTGCTAATTAAAGAACAGAGGTGCCGAAATATGTAAATAAGTACTGATGGTTGGTCATTAGAGTAGGTACCTATACCTAGGTACTGTAAATACTACATAATGTCTACAGGATGTTATAGAATAGAATAATAGCTTGGAATTACATTTGTAGTGATGTTACGAAAAGTATGAGCTTAAAGCTAGATCTTGCCTTTGCCTTATGAATTAAATATTATTATTGGTATTAAAACTTAAACAGTGTCGCATTGCTGGGCACATGCCTTCCCCTTAGTCTCCATCAGATACACGCCCGGTGGGGGGGGGGGCGGCTACCATGAACTCTTAAATGCGATTTCGTTTAGGTTCTACTGGTCAGTTTTTGACAGTTATTCTATGGAACTAACACTGACTATGAACAACTGAATCGCATTAGTAGATCGTTGTAGCCCCCCAGGTCGTCCCGCCACCTCCTTCTGGGTGTCTGCCCTCTACTCACTTGTCATGCGACTCCCAATCCGTGACTATTACCTACCTAAGTGCATGCGGCAGACATGGCCGACCCGGCTCCATTTCAACTTGGCTCCAACATCAGCAATACGGATTTTGAAGCGCAGCGTGGAGTTTCTGATTCGGTCTAGGGCAAAGACACATTTATCAGCATGCGTACGCATTTTGTCTAGTAAAATTGGCCGTTTAGTATGAAGCGTGTAAGCATACTGTACGCGTGCGGAAAGCTGGACGCGGTCCCATACTAAGCTGACATTTTCTATAGACAAAATGCGTACGCATGCTGATAAATGTGTCTTCACCCCCATCCGTTTTATTTCTTGCATGGTCCAATCCAATTGGTCTTAATTAAATATGTTTAATATTAACCGAGTGTGACGGAAGCCTGATCTGAAGATGAGCCGGAAGGTGGCCAAATAAACTTTTTAATAGAGATGGGCCGTTCTCGGTAAAATCCCAATATACTATAGGGAAAGTTACCATTTAGGAGTATTCCGTATACCGTTTTTGGTAAGTTACAACACTACTCGGGGACGAAACGACGAAAGGGCATTTCTCCGAGCGTTTCAACCGCAGTGACTTTGGTGGCATCATTATTACCCGATTTCCGTAGATATCTCATATTTTTTGGATATATAAAATATACATTTATTTATCAACCTCATAAAGAATCAATAACAAGTCTCAAATCCACAGCGCAGGCTTCATCAAGTGGGAACAAAAAAATAATATTTTTTGGATACCAATATATCGGTTGAAACGATCGGATAAATGCCCGAAACCCAATCAAGTTTGGGTTCCTGAGACTCATCTTAATGAAATCTATGAGTAAGTAGCCAATTTGCTGCTTCAACGACAAAGTATGACCAATACAATACCTACGGACTACAGGGCTTAAATTCATTTTGTTCTCTAATATATAAATTGTAATATCATGTAATTAATTTTGAACTGAAATTATTAAATAATACCTAATCAAGCGTCCTGATTTCGCTTTACAGTATATTCGCATTTATAATTATAATTGTAAATTTAGCCCTCTAGATATCAAGGAGCATGAGGGATAATCCCACAGAATTAGATTTGGATAGAAGAAACAAGTTCATTCATTTGTATGGCGGCCGAGCGTGTCAGATTTTATACTGACGTTGTTACTTGCCTATGATTTTAAATATGTCTCAGGCCCTTGAGTATTCATATTTTTTTGTGTTGTTGCAATTAATATTACTTAAGGAGGCATTATTAATGTTTTTGTTCACTTCAACTTACAAAATTTGACGCCCAAAAGCTGCAAGCTGCGATTAAAGACGGACAACTCAGTGGATTTCACTGAGTTCATTTGACACGCTAAGTAGATACGTTTGCTTGATCTATGGTATATATGACATCTGTGGATAATCCTAATATTTGCGTATTACGTAAAATACAATTGCTTTAAAGATTCGTAGCACAGGCAATGTGAATTCAAGTCATAGTAAATAGTATGTAGTCTTCTTCGTCTTAGTCGTATACTCTTGTCAGATCAGTCGTGGTCTGGGACTGGATTTGTCGTTCTTCGGTACATAAATTCTACGTTAAAGGAGTACTTAATTTAGGGATACGAATTTGTAAATTACAAAAATATTGATTATCTATTAGATATACAAAGAGTACAAAACATTTAAAAATAGTGGGTTCCTTTTCGAGGTTTTTAAAATACCGGATCCGGTCCCTAGTTGTGGTCGTGGATACCGTTTAACAGCTCTCGGTACCGTTTCCCACCATCTCTCTCTTAGGCATTTCGTACACACAGCTTCAGGGGGCATTAGGTGAGAATGTTGACCTGATCGGTCCATCAGCAGGGGAGCGTCCTCTGGATTATCAAACCGGAATCAGAAAGGGATTCGAAAGCACTGTTGATACAACATTTACCAAGAACAGAGTTGTTGAAACTGTTGCAAGATGTAGTGAATTATTAATTCTATATATATGAATATAACTATGAATATATCCTAGATTGACTTATACACTGTTGTGTCAACAGTACTTTTGAATTCCGTTCTAAGTAATCGCGGTTTGATAATATCTTGTTCCGTTCACTCTGCCTTGGACAACAAGTCTATCCATGGCATTATCATCCCTACGCATAACGTGACAAGTGACTGAAGTAGCTCAAAATGCGAGAATAAACAATTTGTCGGTAGATGTAGTGCAAAATCTTTTTTTTTTTCGGCTTCGGCAGAAACGTCAGAATTTATATCACCGTCACAACCAACTGCAGTAGCCATTGTACAGAAGCTAATTGAGACGAAGATTAATTTGGGACGTTTACCTCCGGCGTTGGTGGACTCGATATTTTTTCTTTGGTTGAAAACCTTTTGGTTGAAGTATAATTTATGTACATAGTAGAGTTACTACTTTAAAAACACGATGAAAAATATTGAATAAAACAATTTCAATTGTTCCACAAAAATATGAATTACTTTTGTGAAAAGTGTTTTACTTTTGTACAATGTAATAGATTTCATAAGCTACGGCAAATATCTTCTATTCAAATAATATCTTCACTACAAATACATGAAGATAATATTTTATGTGGTATTTAATTGAAGTTATTTTATTAAAATAAAGAATTGTATAATTATGAATTCGAGGTACATTTAAATACCTAATACTTCAAAGACTTTGATTCAATCTTTCAATGCAAATAAAGCAAAACGCTTGAACAGCTGGCAAGTTTATAACACAATGCCTATTTTCATATACCTAAAGTTTAAAAAACTATTCCCATTAAATGAGTACATTTAACTTCAATCCATAAGCATTTCAAATATCTCTCAAAGTTGTAAAATGTACCCAGCAACTCAAAACATACCAAACACCACTCGTATTTACTCGCTTGCATATTTACTTTATTGTGTTGTGTGGAAGCACGGGCGGAAATTTAAATTTCCTGTAACATAAATGTTACATTTACGCCTCGCCTCCTTCAATAGGCTTAGAATATGTAGTTACAAACATAGTAAATTCCTTAGCGTCATCAATCATGTCAGCCTCCAAATATCTTCGGATATCTTACACAAATTGACCTAGTCCCACGTTAAGCTCAATAAAATTAAGGCTTGTGATGTGGGTACAGCCGCGACCATGTTATTATTTGTGATAAAAAAAAACACAAATAATACCCTCGCTGGAATTTCAGCGCGGAACCTCCAGCCTCGTAGGCAAAATCAGTAGGTACGAATTAGGCTACAGAGGCTGACGAATACATATAAAATATTTCATCTAATTCAATATTTCTAAGTATATGTACATGTTTACTCGTACATACGTTTTTACTAACTATAGTAATTACTTTACGTTACTTAAGCGGCAATTACACTAGGTCGTTCGCCTAATGCGGTCGCCGAATCAAAGTACGAGGTTGCCAGGCAACCGACATTGTTTGCATGCGGCGAACGCCCAAGTGTAATTATCGCTGTATGCGTCTTCGATATTGCATTTTAGTTCATTAAATACAATCTACATAGCAATACAATCTACATTTCATTAAGTAAGCTCTTAATATGACACGCTCTGTACCGAGCGAAATTGTATGAGTATAATAGTACATTCCATGCCCAATAATATAGATATCCAGCGATAATATTAAGAAAGCATAAATACAAGGTGCCCACGAGGAAAGGGAAAAATTCTAACAGCATATTCCTGAGACTAAAAGAAGCAAAAAATGTTAAATGAGTTTTGGTCAAATCTTCCAAAAAAATATATATTTTTTTTAGTTTTTATGATGTTTTGAATGTCTTAATACACAAAAAAAGGATTTTATTAATCAAACTATCGCAAAAAATGCATTTTTAAGATTTTTTAACCGACTTCAAAAAAGGAGGAGGTTCTCAATTCGACTGAATTTTTTTTTTTTTTTTTTTGTTGTATGTATGTTACCTGAGTATCTCCGAGAATAGTGAACCGATTTTAAAATTTCTTTTTGTGATCGAACGTGTATTACCCCGAGATGGTCCCGTTGGCACCAAGTTGCGATCTGATGATGGGATCTTGGAGAAATCGAGGGATCTCTTCAATTGTTATAGATACATGAATGGCGCTTTTGGTAATTTTCATTCATTTACAAGAATTTGCATTCAGAAAGTAGGATTTGAGGAAACCAATGATGGAAACAAATCGGGAATCTTGGAAAAACCGGTTGAAGTCGGTTTTTAAAATTTTTAATTTGGTGATTATTTACATTTGCTATGTCATTAAAAATATTTTTGTTCGTTTCATTTCTGTCAATTAAGTGTGACAAGACTATAAGACAACATGGTGACAAAATCGTTTCCTAAAATAGACTGAATCCAGAAAACTTCATATGACATTTTTAACTTCAAATTTGGTCAGAAATCCGCTGTTGAATTTTTTCCCTTTCCTCGCGGGCACCCTGTATATTATGCAAGCCGTAGGTATAGTCATTAGATAGTATAGTTGGTGGAGTATTTTACACTTCACCAACTATACACGTTCTTACAAACTACTTATACATTTTCGAGGTTGCATTTTAGTACTTACATTAAATACAATCTAGCAAAGGAAGATCTGACTAAAGTATGAATTTCATTAGGTTAGCGCAGAGAGGGCACGCTCACTAGTGAGCGAAATTGTATGGCTTGCTTTCATCAGTTCATCACGTACATGCTTCTGTTCTATTAAAAGGAAATTCCTGGAACGGATATCAAAGGTATGATGCATAAGCGAAAATCAGCAACATTTTTGCTTATGCACTCAACTATGCGCTATGGTCGAATACAGCAACTATGCTCCACAATTTCAACTCCATTACATCAGTCCCAATCTTTAATTTTTTTTGGCTTTTCCCAAGTTTTTCTTATCATTAATTAGGAGTTTTGGCGTATTTTGTACGATTAACAAATCCATCTAATGGAAGATAGGTACTCGATTACGTTTTGAACCATTGTTGGTAGCAATTGGACTATAACTAGTTAGGTGGTTTTACGGTATCTACTTACAATGAAACGTGAAGATTTTATTCGAATTCTCAAAGTAATTATAGCGCAATGACGGAGGCAGTAATAAACAATTAGATGGGAATTATAGTAAGTGTTTTTTTTACAATTCAAACATTTTTATTTCCATTTTAAAATGACAAAAGCTTATACTTACAATAATTTAACTTACAAACTAACAAATACACGACGCACACTTTTTATTCAAAGACTCACTTTTTTTAATCAAACACGCACACTTTTTAGTCAAAGATGAAGAAGAAGAGTGAGTGTTTGGTATTTTAATATATCGAAGTGCTTAGTTTCTTTTATTAGAACCTACCCGTTTCAGGCATCGCGAAACTCATGCATATTTCTAAGTATTGTATTTTATAATTCTTAGAAGTATGCAGCTATATTTCAAACATTTATTCATAACTAAATTTTCCAATTCAGATGACAAACAACGAATTAAATCCCGAATATTGACAAAGATCACGAATGCTGACGGTCCATTAAACAACTTCGAATATAAGTATCTTCGAATATTGCATTAAAAGGTCGGGGAGATTTATAGAAAAAAATTGTTTGAAAAGAACTAATTTAATTTCAAAGTTTCATGGCATGTAGAGAGAGAATTGCGTTACGTATATCTAAATTACCTACGTGGGTCCATCCATGTAACTGTAATGAAAGTGACCACTTGACTGTCTGCTTTTTTACTTATGATCCATATACTTGTGTAAGTATTACACTGTATTTTGGATAAGGGTCTCACCAAACTAGTCGACGCCGTTTCGGCTAAATCGCGTACGGAAAAAGCTTTATGGCAACGCAATAAGAGCGAGGACATCGTAAATCGGCTCGGCCCACGCGAAACGACGTCTTTCGACGGGAAAACGGCGTTTTGCCGTAAAGCTGTTCGCATTCGTACGACCCCGTTTGCAGCCTAACGCACACGTTCGCATTCGTAAATCTCCTAATACCGCCGTACGGTGCCGGAAAGAGTTGAACGGCTCCGATCACGGCCGAGTACCTACGATAAGGACCGGTCAGAGCTGGCGGAAGCCGTAAAGCGACTTCGACGACCGAACATAGCTGACGACGGCCGAACAGAGCCGATGACGGCCGAAGTAGCTACTGATGCGTTTGTATTTATTCATTTGAATTATTACCCACATTAAAATCTTTCAAACTCAGGTTGTTACTAACAACTAGTCTCCAAAAATAAGATTTACGATTGCCGATCACCCACTGTCCTATCTATCTGTTCGTCGGACTCGGCGGCTGTACGCGTGCTGTCTGACGTCTCGACGGCACGACGGAGCACGGGAGAGCCGACCACCGCTTTACAACTGTCGCGAT
>JALPQI010019490.1:0-20312 GCA_025490895.1 Thaumatotibia leucotreta | reverse complement strand
GTTGGTTTAGACAAATCATATAATTTTATTACTATGCCAATAGCATAGAAAACTATTTGCTAAAAGATGTTTTACCGAAATAGTTGGTTCTGTTCTGCCTCTAATCCAGCTATATACTTCGCTCGTTTAACATCTCACATTAAGAGGTCATATACAGCTTGGCATGGCTATAATTACTATTAATATGCTTCAACATATTTTAGAGAGTGAAGCTATTTCTTATAGTAGAAACCTACAACTCAATTAAACTTTTAAGAGTCCGGAATACCTTTGAAAGTGAAAATTGTAAATAATTAATTAACACATATAAATTGCAATTGTTAAGAGAATATATTATTCTGAACTATTGGTATTCTAAAAAATAGTTTTGACAAATATATATTATTATTTAGTATCCAAAGCCATGATTCCTAGAAAACTGTTTTGTGAGGTTGTTGATTTGTACAATACTGTCACGCAGATATTTCAATATAAATTTACATGCCCCCTAATTCAATTTATAATATTTAAATTAAACATGAAATTAAGATTATTTTGCATTATTATTTTATGAAATATTCTTAATAAGTACTCTAATTTATCTACTATACTTTGGTATTTTTTCTTAAATTTGCTCTAGCTACATGTAAATTTCGTCAGCTGACAACCAAAACTCACTATGAAAACTGTCACTATTCTTAGCAACCTCTTATGTCAGTATTGAATCAGAACTGAGATACAATCTCTATTTCAAATAGGTATTTGTTACTTAGTGAGTTTTGGTTGTCAACCGACGATAAATATATTCCTTTTCAATTTCAAATTAAAATGATATAATCAGGTATTACCCAACAAATTGGCTGCCTGCCACTCTAAGGGCTTATAAATAATGGAAATAAATTATAACTTTAACACTTTCCCTAATGCCATTAGCATAACTCAATATAAAGCATACTTCGCACCAGGTTCTTCAACCTGGACCCGCAGAGAGTATGACAAACTTCACACTATAACTCGATTGTAATAAAAGCATGCAGCGGTACTGCAAAATTAGACTTATTTGTAACTTTTATAAGTAAGATGAGAGAAAATGCTTAATAAATTATAGTAACTTGTAATTTATGTTACAAGCTAAAATCATTATTATTGAGGTAATCATTTATCCACTTGAACGTCCACCCCGCGCGACCATATTCCGGTCAACTGTCCGGGTTTTTTTAGCGACGTACGCCCCGCGCTGCACAGTCACAAGATTTTACAAAAACGTTTATATTTTCTAAACTACTTAAGGTATAATAATAAAAAAAAATCAGGAGTATAAATGAAAGTACAATTATTAAAATACAATGATAGTCATTGTAAAATACCTAATGATTCTTGACTATAATCAAGGTTAAACTTAAGACATCGGTAAAAAAATAAGAAAGATAACCTTCATATTTTAAACTCACTTGACAGGTATCACACTGTCAAAAACTTAAGATGATACACATTATCGTATAGAGCACACGTTCTTGATAATTTTTATGTATAATAACCCCAAAAATATGTAAATTAACGTGAAATACTTACGACATAACTAGGAGTCCTTAGCAAACACTCACAATAGTTTGACACAACACTGACAAATTATAATTTTTTATCGACTGAGTAAAGAGCGTACACTGCCATATATATTTTTTAGCGCAAACTAGTTTATTAGGCTACGTTGTTGCAACAAGGGAATTAGGAAATAATGCCTCTATATTTCGCTAAATGCCGCTATAATCAACTGTGTCTCCTTCGACTTCATGGGATAGTATAGTATCCACGAACAGTCTACTGCCTTTTTTGTTTGGATAGTATGCTATCATCGGACGTTCAAGTGGTTATAAAATTATCTTGCCTTAGGCAAAAGTATTGAGTACTCACTTAAGCATTTTTCTTATGATATAGGAATAGAGCATTTATATATGTGTTGTATTGTGTGCATGAATTGTTGCAGAAACTATTTTGAAACAATATCAACTTTTTGTAGGGATTTTTTTATATCTAAGCTAACAACACAAAACAAATCCAATGGGACTTGTTAATTAATAGTAATTTTTTTTGAGTTTTTGAGAAAAGTGATATTGTCTACTAACTAGTGTTAAATAAATGTGTTTATTTGTATCCATGCGAGTTCTGTACTTATTTCTAATTATCATAATTGACTGCTTTTATCAATGAATAATATTAGTTTATTTAAGTTTCAAAGGAAAATATGATTTATTTTGGCCACGGTTGTACGTATTCTTAAATTCGTAACAATATCAGTACTTACAAATTTTCCTATAAGATTCCGGTTAAGTACTTACTTGCCGATTATTTCACAAAGTTCGTATACTTCGTCGAACAGTACCTCGTCTTCAGCCATTTTTCACAAAAACAAGATTCACTATGTTTCAGAAAAGGTTAAAAAATATCATTTTTTGCACAGCCTTCACCCCGTTGAACGACAGGTTACGCCCTGAGAGGATTGCAGTTTACAAGGACACTAAATATTAAATGAACACGATTATATATTTCGATAAAAAGTGTTGATTATACGTTATAAAGGAGACACGGTAGACGGTGTATAAGCCATAATAGTGGATATTAAACCTTAAATTTTAAATAAAGTCGTGAATATTCGCGCATTTTTCCAGAGTAATTTGTAACTCGGCACTTGTGTTTCACTTAAATAATTAAATAGGTAAAAAGTTTGTAGTATATTAAAACAATGCGCCAATTTTAGACTTATCGCAAAACTGTGCTAATAGTCAAATAAAATAAAACATTCCGCAATATTTTCTTATCGCGATTTTGACAACTCCGAGGGTTGGTTGCAAATTATTGGTGTGAAGTTAGGTTCATATTTGGTGTTGCCACTTTATATTTTTTCCGAATTTGTCACGTTTTATTCGATATTATAACGGTGTCATAAATAGTCTAAGACTCTTCCGTCGTTATAGAAAAAAAAACAACCAAATGAAGAATTTATGGACGTAATTTAGGTGTAAGTAAGCGAGTTCTCCAAGTAACAGATTTTCTGATAGATTATATTCACACTGACTAACATAACGTGAATATCTCAGTTCTGCAATGGAATTCATCGTGGTGTCTGTAGAATTAAATGAAATAGATTTATGAGCTATTCAACGAAGTAAATTTTAGGCCCTGTTCACCCTAGCGATTCACTTGGGCGATTTTCATATAAAATTTTATATAGAAATCGCTTTTAAATTGCCCAAGTGAATCGCTACTGTGAACTTGAGATCTTAGCTGTGTTGACTTAGGGGCAAAGTTCCATACAAGGGTACTCATAATTTGTTTAAGGATCTTATCAGTAAAATGAGGAGTTAACTATTTTTGGTAATGAGAAAAAGTTGTTATAACAAAATTATTTATTTATCTTTTCATCAAGTAATTGATGAAATGTGGTTCCTTTTTTGAACATGTGTGTATAATTAGTGTGTATGATGAGTAGACGATAGCATGGACTCATGTTACTGTGTTCATACCTATTTAATAAGTAATTTTTATCTCAGTTCATGATTTGTTCGTGTATCAAATCTTGGTTCGAACTATAAGCCTTTGACTCTCCCATGTGGACTTATTAGTGTAATATTCTCTTTGTATACCTTTAAAGGCATTTTAGGATAAGAAGATGAACTTGTAGAAATCTGAAGCAATTTTTATTATGTGTGTACCTAGCAAAAATAGTGGTGATGCGTTGCCTAAGGCATTCCACAGAGGATTTTGACTAGAATAAAGCGGAAATATATTGTGTAGGGGAATATTTATGCAGCTCAAATAAGGCAATCTTATTTTGAACTGAAAGCGCCCTTAACGGACCACTACTATTTTTATTAAGTACACACATTATTATTAATGAAAAAAAAACGTTTTAGAAAAACTTCCAGTCACTTTTAAGGTATTTTTCTAAATAAAGACTGATGAGCCTATGAGGCAAAAGTACACCCTAAAAAAATGGTATGACTTCCATACATGCACCAGAAAAAGCGAAATTTTAGGTACTTCGAAATCATGTAACGTCTCACAACAACATTCGTGCTCATTTGATCTATTATAAAGTTTAATCTTTTTAGAGTATTGTAATATGCTTGTAAGGAACAAAGAGACAGGCGGCCGTGACAAAATTGTAATGGTTCAGTTTTACCAGTTTCACTACGAAGCAGCCATCAAAACTCTAATTACTGGTCATGTATGGTCTAGCAAAAGATTTCTTATTAAGAAGCAGGAATTTCTAGGAAAAAGATTAAGTTTAACCACAGAAAAAATGCGTTGGGACGGAAAGGTTTTCGAGTGGTGGCCACGTACTGGAAGGCGCAGCGTGGGTAGGGCCACACAAGGTGGACTGATGACCTAGGGGACGCCTATGTTCAGCAGTGGACGTCTTTCTGAACCGCGATCCTAATGATAATTTTGGTATTGCCATAAAAGCGTTCGGATTGTACCTGTACTATTAATTTCTTAGTATACATCTCTAGGTTTATTAATTACGTTTAGGAAAAACATTCACTTTAGAAAAAAAAACAATTTTCGGTTTATTTTTTATTAAACTCGTAATATTCAATAAATAGCTCAATAGCCTAGCTTAAAAAATAGTTTTCCTCAGGAAATATTGGTGAGAATACAGTTTAGTACACATATTCAGTTTTTGCGAATGACTCTCACACGCTACTTATTCGATACTGATCGTACTTGACATATAACAATAAAATATACATTTTCAAGTCAATTCATATTTCATTTAGTTTAGGTTGGCAAACCATTCATATTCTTAGAGGAGAGCTGCAAAAATATGCTTACTCAACAATGTAATTGTATTACCACTAAAATACAGGGTGACTTCAAATTGGTGATACACAATAATAAAACATGAATCTGTTAATGGTTTTGAACAACTTTTACTATGGGACCAAATATGAAAACTCAAGAAAAAAATCGACGCTTCCATACATTTAGGTCAACTTATCTTAGCACATTTCTATGGAAGTGTCGGTTTTTTCTTGAGTTTTCATATTTGGTCCCACAATAAAAGTTGTTCAATACCATTAATAGATTCATGTTTTATTATTTTGTATCGCCATTTTGAAGTCACCCTGTAATGTGGATTATGAAACTTAATCCGCCATGGACAGGAATTATTCGTCACCCTTGCATTATTGGACTTTGTCATACATCATTAGATTTTAATTGTCGCACTTTTCTTCTAATACTAGCTCAATGATTGAGTAGCGATAATGAGTTCTAGTCCATTTTTTTAAAAGAAGAAATGTATTCTCTTTCTTAAATTTCAAATTGTTTTAGATTTTACCTATCATCTCACAATACATGTAACACTAACATCGTCAGCTTAGCAACACAACAAGTTTCAAGTTTCACAATTTATTTTCGTGCCATTCATTCTTCGTTGGAAATAGTCGCACCCAGGAACAACAACCATGATTTCTGAGTCAGGAGACAGATTTTTCCGTGACTTATTTACATTTACTTTGTAAGTGCAATGGTAGTCCAATTCGTAGATTTCAAAAGTAGTTTGCTGTAAAGGAAAAAAAAATATTACGATTATTATGAATTTGAGCTGGTAATATTCGTGTTGGCTAACTGTCACAGAATCCGGGGTTTAGGAAGGGCAACATTAAAATAAAAAGGATCGTCTTGACCCGCAGCGAACTTCATTATAATATTTAAAAATCGAAAGGTCGAGGGCGAGTTTTCGCGGGTTTTGTGTTTACCAGCTTACCGAGTGACCTTACTGGTTTATGTATAAACCATAATTCATAAAAAAATAGTGTACGGGTATTAATTAAAAATAACTTTTAGTTTTCATAACAGAAATAATCTCTATTGGCAAAGTTGAAATAAGCCCTTTTGAAAAAACACTCGTCTTTATACTATTAAATACTGTGGCTGTACTTACAGTATAATTTATGCGAGATTTATAAGACAATACTTAGCAATTAGCATTAAGGTACAAGTACCAATTGACAAAATTAATTTACCTCAGTTGTTGCTGATAGAATTTTATGTTCATTTTGAGGATTTTCACATTTCTCCGTTCGCCACTGCACAAAATATCTGGAATAAAAAAAATAGTACAGAACTAACACACATGTACATAATCAGACAACGGAAATGCAGCGCAGCGCCGTGGAAATTATGGAATTTCTGCGAACATTCTTTAGGACGATTGCTATAATTGGTAATACATATGGCATATGGCCCTCCTAATAATAATAGCAGTAGGTAACTAGTTTTAAAATGTTAGGTAATTAATCCAAAAACATAATTTGCAGTTGAATAAAGTAAACAATTGATTGACACTTCAAAACTGGTTACTGCGTTTATGATTAGGAGGGCAGCATAATATATCTCTATGCCTTAATGGACAAGCCCTTTAAAGCGATACCTATGAAGAATCCGTACCTATTACAAATACAAAAATTTGTGAATATCTTTATAATATTCGTGAATCATCGTAATATTCGGTTATTTAAAGCCATGCGATCAATTTTATCGATAAAGAAGACCTGGCTTTGAAAAATAATTCTATCGAGAAAATTGTTTTCAATCATATTTTCGTATTAAGGTCTCTGCCCACTAGACCGTAGCATACCATGACCGTAGCATGAACGTATCAGACAAAAAAATATTCTTTGTATGGAAAAGTATGAGACTATGCCCACTAGGACGTTCCGTCGCCGGCCAACACCGTCGCGTGCCATGCACGGACCGACAAGAATTGTCGTCGAGAATATTTTGCCGACCCCGACACGCTACGTGCATGGCACGCAACGTTGCCGGTACGGTGTGCGCAGGCGGCGAAACGGTGAGCATACGGGTTCTATTTACATTTTTGTATTGTATTTACAATTTTTATCCAAAACTCTCCAAATTTTTCACTTTTGATAGTGAGTAATAATTTTCTTATGGCGAAACAACGCAAACAATATAATCAGCATCGCCATTTTCTGAAAAAAAACTTACTTAATTGATTGTAAGCCCGCAAACCGAAAATTTTCATCGAGATCGAAAAATATTACTTCCTTTCTTACAAACAAAATAATTAAAAGAAATATCAATTTTGAAACAGTCGTGTGACTTAACGAATTTATCCAGATAGATTGCACAACTTGTTTCTTTTTACATGGTAAAGAACCATGCTTTTTATTACAATATGGACCTACACAAAATCGATATATCTTTTTTTTATTTTTTTTCAGTTGCTCCATTGTTATTTAAAATTAATTATTGTTCCAAAACTATTAGACGATGTAAAAATAATCAAACAAAACCAGTACTTGACGGAGTCACATTGACAATCATGACAAGAACATAATGTACTCTCATAAATCTATAGGCAATACATTTACCAATTCCAAGAAGTTTTAGTTTAATATCATAGATTACATTTATCAGTATCTAGGTTACCTAGACATTGATAAGTGTAATTTAATACTTTAATAATATTAATGATAAATAAACACATTCCGCCATATAAATGTATAAATAGCATAACTGACGATTCGAAAGTGCTTGTTGCTAAAGCCTACTCAATAAATAATTTTTGACTTTGACTTGACTCAGTAACAACTCTAGTACTTCAATGCACAGATAAAATATAGGGAAGATTCCGTGTATTAAGACATACTTGAACAAACTATTGTCATCCTTTACCATCTCAAGATGTATTCCATAAGGAAAAGAGACAAATAAAGTAGCTCTACTTGGTCTTGAATTCTATCAATGACTCCATTTTCTTGAACAATGCTGCCAACCTGACCAGATAAAATGTCATTACTATTAGTGTTGTCCAGTCTTCATCATAGGTATGCTTTTATCGGCAATAATAATATTTTTACCAAATTAGGTAGCGAATACAGTAGGAATAAACCTTATTTCCTACTCAGAATTACGATCTTCTACGATCCTTAATATGTCATGATTTCTAAATCTACATTTTAGGATAAAAATAAAATCACAAAATTAATGAAATTTTATCTTTAATTAAAATGTCAAATGTCATAAGAAGTGTTCTGTCTAAAACGTATGCCACTAGTTGGCGCCACTTAGCGGTAAGGTCTCGCTAAGAAACAATTATCTAGCCTCAAAGAAAACGAACTAGAAGGTCATTTTATTTTTTACATAATTTTATTAACTCGTACAAATCTAAGAATTTAGACAAGTTTCTGGACCTGACGCCTCAGTGCTGCCGCCCTGGTGAACGGCATTTCAGAAAACCCTCATTATAACATAACATGTTTTATGGAACTTATCATCCCTTAAAGCATACCTAACAATTTTCGTATGATGGCTTCTTTGTATTTAATCACATGTGTGTCATTATTGAACTACTGGTTGACATGACATTGGATGATTACCAAATATGGTGGGTACTACGTCAGAATGTATGTAATCACTTATGCGCGTACCCTTGCCTGAAACAACAGCTTAAAAATGTACGGAGCATATTTTTGAATACTTTTTAGGGAACCAGTCGTCTGCCTTTTTGATATTTTTGACCCATAATAGCCTCTGTTCAGTGTCCTGTGGCAACCTATTGGAAATTAAAAACATCGATTCATTTTCTGAGTTGGCTATCAATACATTTATCGATATCACGATCGATCTCTTAGGTACAACACTATGCGATACAAATATTTGAATCCCACTATTTATAATTACATTACGAAGGCAAATACGAATGGTTAATTCACAAAACTACACACATGTATCCGGCAACAAATATTGAATAAGATTTTCAGTTACTTTTACCTTAATAAGGTTCGAAATCTTAAAATTCAAGTCAAAACTAAATTACCGGTGAAACGTAATGTCTTTATTTTGTTCATTCAGATAACCCTGGCGGTTTTTACACCCTGGAACCACACAAGTCATCACTTTTATCAGATTCCGTGCACTTATCGAACAGAAATATACATGAAAAGCTTTATTTTAATCACTTTTACTATTTGCTGTTTAGGAGCACTAGTATACCCAAACAAAGATCGTTGACAGGCATTGCCGGCGTCACCCACAGATAATAATAGACTCGGTCTATAGATTTATATGTCTATGCTTCAATGGATTTCGATCGCAGTTTACGATGTCTGCTCAGAAAAATAGGTGTCGAAATAAACTCCTAGGAAAATACTAGCAGAGCGATAGTAGTCTAAAGGGCGCGAAAACAATTTGAAACTGATAAAACTGTGACAATGGAACGATAACGACGGATATGAATCGCTCATACTACGAGGATGATACGTAGTTGCGACGCGGATGATACGTGGTTGCGACGCGGATGCAACGGTCACTAAACGGGCTTAGCACGGATATGAAACGATGTACACACGTTATAGTGGGCATAGTAGTCCGTGTCGTCTCACATTCCGTGTCTGATACGTTCATGCTACGGTCATGGTATGCTACGGTCTAGTGGGCAGAGACCTTTACAGAATCAAACGAAATATACGTTATACGTATGAGAAATTTTAAATCTCCTGACCTGGCCTGCTACCGCGAACACCGAAGTTCGCAAATTGCGGGGATTTATCTCTGTCACTCCAACGAAGGCGTCATTAGAGTGACAGAGAAAAATCCCCGAAATTTGCGAACTTCGGTGTTCGCGGTAGCAGGCCTGAGCGCTACAATACGCAGGTAGCACCTTAAAGCATCGATCGACGACGCTGCCTGCACTGAAATTGTATGAATGTAGGTAAAATTAATAATTTGATCATAATAGATATCTATGTACTGGTAGATAGTTCTATCTTATTAGTAGTACTAATTATAGCACTATTATTGTACAGTCGAGGAAATCAAATGTGTTATGTAGTAAAGCACTTAGCGGTTCAAGTCAATTTAGTTGTGTTGTATGAACTAAGCACGTCCAATGTAAAGTGAGACGTAAACTGCAAAACATTCAATTTCCTCGACCGTACGAAGAATCCACACATAAGTAGGTACCAATGTATTTTTACGGTTCGGCATTTTATAATTACACTACCTATAATTATGTAGTTACACATTACTGCATCCCTTATTAAGAATATTCACTTTGTACTGTAATTTACTTGCCTTCTTATTTCACGGGTGGAAATAGGGTTCCAGGATATCCGAGCCTTCAACTTTCCATTTTGCCAAACAACCTTATGCAACTTGAGCCCCGTAACCTTTTTGTCCTGTTTCTGAAGGGACTGCGGTGGAATTTCTGAAATCATAATCACCAAATATTATCAGTTTAATATCGTATCTTCTCAATTAGTAATACAGTACCTGCTTAAACGCTTATTACCACTAAATACAACGAATTCAAACTCTGTCAAGGCCCGGCCACGACATTGGTCTAACGACCTGGCCACGACATTGGTCTAAGGCGACCAGCGGCGAGCGAATCCCTGAGTTGGAGCGGGATGCCGATATGGGTACGAGAGGGAGCACGAATGGTTTTCCGCTAAGCCGGTCGCCTTAGACCAGTGTCGTGGCCGCGGCGCAAGGCGACCAGCGGCGAGCGAATTCATGAGTTAGAGGGGGATGCCGATATGGGTACTCCCTCTCGCACGTATGGTTTTCCGCTAAGCCGGTCGCTTTAGACCAATGTCGTGGGCGCGGCATCATTTGTCATTTCTTTACCATTTTATTTTATCTTGTTCTTTACGGCTATACTTTGGTACATGCAATCTAGCACTATGACAATAGAAGCCTGCTCAGATATTAATGAGCATCCTGACCGCTCCGATATGTATGGTGGCTGTATTATGGTTATCGAAATTATCTAAATGAAGAGTGAAGGGATAGGTACTAACTTGTAGTTATTATACTACTAATTAATAATGTACGAGTAACATGCCCTTGCTAGAGAAACTATGCAGAATAAAAGTTTCAATACACTTTGCCTCTGAAATAGTTCCAACAAAAGATGGTAAAAGAAAGCGTTGTATTTGAATATGCAAGTGGCGTTTTACTACCTTGGGTGCTCGTGGTGTTGTAAAATATAGCTGCTTTATCGCTGCGAAGCTTGCCGCCGCCATATTGACTGATCGTTTGTACTTGCAAGAAATACATCGAGTTAGGTCTCAGCTCTCGTATTTCAGCGGAAGTCTTGTCCTGTAAACAGAAACGCTAAATATGTAATGTGCGCTTAATGAAAACGTAGGTATATCTGAACCCTCTTAAATTACAGGCGTCTATAGGCTACGGTAAATGCTTACCTCAAGGAGGCATCATGCTTTTTTGCGACTGTCGTTTTTGGCAGGTTAAACTAAGGCCTTTCATATTTATATTACAAACAAATAATTATAGGTACAAACAATTATAGGTAAAAACAATTATAGGTATAAACCCGATAAAATAACAATAAAATCGCTAAACTGAAATGGCAGTTGGTGGGGCACATTAATTGTACGTAGAATCGATGGCCGTTGTGGCGGAAAGGTTCTCGAGTGGCGGCCACGTACCGGAAGGCGCAGCATGGGTAGGCAGATTGCCCCTGCTGTATTCCAATGCAAATTCGTTGCGCCAGGAAGCTGCCAGCTCTTAGGACACCGGAGCTGTCGACCAGCTTTTTAGGGAGCTCTTTGTAGAGCTGATTGGCACTTGTTATTTGCAACTTTTTATCTTCATTGATAATTGACTAGTATTAGTTACACAAGAGTAGAATTCAATATTAATCTCGAGACTTATGCCCATATTTTGGACTTCTATAGTCAGCTCACTAGTGTCTTCCTTCACGATGAGATTTATCATTATCTAATTAATATCTTCCGTTTTCATAGCAGGGATCGGAACCGGTTTTTTTGAAAATCCTCGAAATAACTCAATATTTCACACTCTTTATGTAGTAGGTACCTACTCAATATTTTATGAAATTGAACAACATCGCATTTTTAAATGACTCTATTAACAAATAATTTATATTTACACCAAAGAACGAAAACCGGTATCCGATCCCTGCGTTATAGTGCTTCTCTAGGTACCTTAGGAACTATCTGATGATTTACTAGAACGGAATCTAGATCGCCCGTTACACCTCGAACACGTCGGCTCCAGAACACTTTGTATCTGTTGACTGGCAAGTCAGACTTAGGCTCCTTCCATTCCAGCCGAACGGTTACTGTACCTGTAATGATTTGAACATTAATAATTTGCGAAACTTCTTTTTGATTATGACAGAGGAACTATGTCCAGTCGTTAGCGGCCAGGGTCCTTACAAATATCTGAAGAGGACTGTCATGGTGCTAGAGCGCATGTTCAGATATTTTTCAGAACCACGGCTGCTGCGATATATCTGATGGCAACTGCCCATCCTCAACTGATGATAGATATAATATATAGGTATACCTACAAAATATTGGGTCATTCATTACCTATCTATGAAATTGGCGTTTTTGGCCATAGACTTTAGTTAATCCCTAATTTTATTATCTAAAGAGAAACTTAGATAGGTATATTCCTTGTTTTGAACAGTGCACTGTGTAACAAAGATTTTTTTCACAATAGTAATAGTTTTTCCCCTTAAATCATATTCAAAAATAAACTTTGAAATAGTACATTACTACCGAGGCCGGGAAGTGACTGGTTGCCGGCCGAATATATGTAGACGGCCGAGCGAAGCGAGGCCGGATAGTATTCG
Source organism: Thaumatotibia leucotreta (assembly GCA_025490895.1). Taxonomy (NCBI): domain Eukaryota; kingdom Metazoa; phylum Arthropoda; class Insecta; order Lepidoptera; family Tortricidae; genus Thaumatotibia; species Thaumatotibia leucotreta. Next base: position 7,675 of record JALPQI010019490.1, on the reverse strand, counting down.
GACGGCAACCCGTCACTTCATGGCCGAGGTATGTATAATGCTTTTCTCAAACATGCAATGAAATGGAACAAAAAATGTATCTTCTTTCTAAGAAATTATAAGTCAACTACATAACTAAGTCTTTGAAACACAACAAAAGTCAAATACGACACCGACACCTCATTTTTTTTTTAAGATTGACCTGTTTGAAAGTTGCAAATTTTTAATTTAAAAAAGCGGTATTCGACGACGCGGTCGGTTGGGTCCAATTAATCGCATGCAGTGATCGGGGCCGACGGATCGCGCCGCTTAATACTGCTTTTTAAATATCATTTTGAGTAGTTATTGTACATTTATTTTAAATGATATAATTAAATATCTAATTATAACTGCAAAAATTTGCCAATCATTTTTTTTATACTAATATTACTTACAGATAATTATTGGCTAAAAGCCAAGATGCTAGGTCACAACCCTATGTCAAATGAAAATTAAAGAAGAGGTATTTGCCGGCCTAGGCCGGCAACGAGGTACTTCCCGGCCACTTTTTAGGCACGTAACTGCTACATTTCATTGCATGTTTGAGAAAACAACTCTTGCCATATGCTGCCGGTTCATATGTTTGAAATAGGTTCCTATAAATGTATGATAGTACCTTGTTTCCAGAAATAGAGATATACAAAACACGCCTTAGAAGTGTCTTATATTACCAGCAAATTTGGTTTATTTTGTTTTCGACATCAAAAAAATATACCTACATAAAATTAATTGTATGGAAAATAGACTTTTCACAAAATTCTCCATACAAAACGCCAATTTCATAGGCAAGGACCTAATAAATCTAGGCGGCAAGTGCCGCCTATCTCTATAACAGTGTAATCCTAATCATGATTGTTATGGAAGGTCTCCGGACAACACAGCAAATCAGTCATAATTTGAACGTAGCGTCATTCCCAGGTAACGTAGTCCAGGTAAGGTAGTAGTAGTAGTAGCATGTTAAACGACAAAAGCTAATATTAAACTCGCCATTCATCAAATTTGGCTGTATTCGTTCTGACGCTAGATTCAATGAAGTAAAGAATACCAATCGACTATTGAAAATGTAGCATCAACAAAAAATGAGTAGTTAATTAGTCGACACATTAATTAATACCTAATGGTGATAATTGTACTCAATTATCACCATTATTATCTGCAGTACAGATGAAGTTTTTTACTGTTAGGGATAAGAAAAGAAGAACTCATGAAATAAAACTATGATAACCGAAGACAATAAAAGAAGAACTGTGAAAATTGGTATAGAGAAAAAGTTAATGTTAAAAACGAAGACGGGATAAACTGAGATAAAATTGTTTAGTTTAGCGCATCGCTCGAGAGCTCTTAGGTCTTCATCTCAAGAGCTCGGTCGTCAGGAGTGGGTTTTATAAAATATTTAAAATAATTCTACCAAGTAGCTGTCAGCCATTTTTCAGTTATTTTGTTTTTAAAGGTTATTAAAAGCAGGCGCAGAAACAGGACTGTACAATAACTTTATTTCATTTCATTTTTAGCGCCGTGGAACTGAAATACCTAACTACACTCTTTTCAGTTTAACAAGTATTTGGGTACTTAATTAAATAGTAGTTAATAATATATGAATTGTATGGTAGTTAATATGTATATTAATTCGCTTCGCTCAGACCAAAAAATGCCCTTTATGGCCTTGTCGTATAATTAATAATTTGACCACTTTGTCAGCATGACTAAATTAATATGTACTTACGCAAATTCGGCATGCTTTAGTACTATATTATTTATAAATTTCAATGAAAAATAGACTTTTCACAAAATTCTCAATACAAAACGCCAATATCATAGGTGACCTAATAATAATATAATAACGTACCGTTCTCAGTTCGCACCGGGCGCACCCTCAACCGTTTGGGAGGTGGGGGAGCTCTAGGCCCCTTCCTGGGAGTGAAGGGAGGACTGGGTAACGAGAAGCCTCGGCTACCGGCGGAGCTGACTGCGGCGACCTTGAACCGGTACCAGTGGCCAGGCTTCAGCAGGTTACGGAGAGAAATCTTCGTCCTGAATATATTGAACCATTTTTAAAGTAAGTTATCTAGAACTGGAAACTGAATAGGAAAAGAAATAATACACTTAGCACCACTTGCACCATTCAGATATTTGCGTGAAATCCGAAGGGAATTGATTTATGCACTGTGTAAGTAGCATATTAGGTATTACCTATTAATATAGCTAAAATAAGGTTCAGGTACTGGCAACATCGGCTCGACTTTCGTTTTTCAGCATTTTTTTAACATTTAAGTATGCATTATCTTAATAGACAAATGGAACAATTAAATGACAATTATAATTAAAATTAATGTAATGAAACTAATGAAGGAAAGAAAAGATGAAAGCTTGAGAAGCAAGCAAAAAGTTTACATATTGTTATTCAAAGACAAAGCAAGCAGACTTGCACTTGTTTCATTGGTGTAACATTCAAGAAAAGTAAGTAAAATTATTTCCCTAACTAATAATGTGATATTTAGAGAAAGGAACTAGTATCTATGTTTAGCACATTGGCTGCACTTGCTAAGTAAACTCATTTTGCGGTCACGATACTTCTCTACAGCTTATTACAATTATATACAAATCGTACTTATTCGTTCTTAATAATAACGTCCAGCCTCCAAATCTTGCTTCCTCATAATTTGGCCCAAGATGGTGCTGTTCCTCAAGAAGATACAGAACGCGACCGGGTACAGCTCGGGCCAGGTCTCCGACTCCATCAGACCATCTGATGAGAACAGATTTCCGCTTTTCCTTGACTTCCTCTATAACCGGTAATGCTGGGAGACCTGTTAAATATGGTTTAAAATTTAATTTGATAGTTATAAGAACCTTAAGCTAAGGCGATTGTCAGTGATACGAGACCACATGCGACTGCGCTACAAAAGTGACAATCGTCTAAAAATTAAATAGTTTCACAGTATTAAATCGAAACGGTCTATCAGGATAGGTTCTCCATTTCTTGGAAAAACAAGTCAGAAGAACTTTTTTTTCTCCAAAGTGTACAGACGCAACAACTACGTTATGATATCATATCATGATTGTAATATCTTGCACGAGGGATTCCCTTAAAAATACACCTGTGGGTACACTAAGTATCCATTTTATGAAATGTTTTATTGAGTTTTACTAAGTACCTTTGCTTCTAATAGATTGGTCATCACACTCATCACTGTCATCAGTACACATATATCCTAGCAGAATATTTGGTTCCCGTCTAGACTGCATGCTTTGACTAAAATTAAGCAGTCATCCAATACGACCACAGGATCGCTGCACACATATCTACAACCATACGTATCTCGTGGTGTGCTAGCACCATCTGTGGTTTGGGTTCTATCAAAATAACAGCTATGTTACAAGCTCCGACGCTTGACTATGAAGTATTGAGATATTTGTTTACCTAAGCGTTAAAGTAATTCCTAAGTACCTGGTAACGTCAGTAAGTCCACTGGCTCACTGCATGTAGAGCCACAACCATGGTGGCAGCACCGTTGGGTCCCGTCACACTGATAGTCCATATTGCAGGCCTGAACGCAGGCGGCTGCCCACTGCGGGACATCGGTACCAGGACATGTTCCAGGCTTTTGCTCTTGCATCCGACATTGTGAACGACACTGGTGAAAAACAAGTGAATAAGGAAAATAACATGTTCAGTAGCCGTACCATGAGTAATAGTACATTGTGTACTTAGGGCGGTAAACAAGAAATTACGAACGAGTGTGAATTCAAGCCCGAGCCGAAGGTGATGTGGGCTTAATTCTAACACGAGTTCGTAATTCTTGTACCGCCCGTGGCACACACAATGTTTTTCATCACACCTGTGATGCAAAAATAGTAGTTTATGCAACCGTACGTAATGAGGGGCATTACAACTCGAGTGTGGGTTTATGAAACGAACCGAAGGTGAGTTTCATAATAGCATCACACGAGTGTTGTAATGCCTGATTACGTATAGTTGCATACACTACTTTATCTACACACATATCATAAGTGCTCTAAGATGCGTTCAGAAACAAAGCTTTCTCATACTTGGCTCTCTACTTTTGCGGCAACAGGTTGTTAGTTGCGGTCATAGCTGCATTGAATATGTCCGGCAGAGTGCTCATATCGTTATCCGAGTCACTGCCACTCATTATCAAGTAATTATCAGTATTATCACAAAGTATACAATTTTTTTCACAATTGTTCACTTGTAGTAGTAAGCCAACAAACAAAAGACAGCTGCTCGGAATGGCAGCGATTTGAATCTCTGTAAATTTTTTTTAAATCATAGACAATCGAGTGATGTCCCTAATCTTGTGTCACTCGATATGAAAATATCGTCCGATTGTAACTGAAAAACATACTGAATTAACTTTTTGTTGCGATGACTGGCTGAATATCTATAGATACCAGAATAGACACCTCACTTGAATCTGACAGCTGTTCCAAATTTAAAACTCATAACCTCCGGAAAAATCGTATATAATGTTAACTTTATGTATGTGCCAAGCTCTGATGGTGGGTAATGCTGGTCATTGTCTATTGTATCTGAACGCGTTTAGAGCACTTAACGATATTTGTGTAGATAAAGTAAATAAAACAATATATTTTCACAAAACTACTCTAAAATGGTCTAAATCAGGGATGACTTAATTTCATCATTTTCATAAAAGAAATCTCGGCGCGGCGCGCGGCGTGCGCCGAACCCCGCTAGTGCGACGTAATGTTGTATGAAAATCCTTAACGTCATACTATGACGTAATGACGCACCTACGGCCCGCATCACCGCAGCGTATTGGCGCACTTACCGAACAGGTGTGATGAAAAGGATAATAATGTTATGTTTTACTCGATACGTAAAGCATTCTATCGCGCACGCATATGCATATACTTATTATTGGAGCTCGTGCGATGCGATGGCCTGTTTTATGTATCGAAAAAACCTAACGTTACCGATACTTGTAGTGTCATGGTACGGTGCTTTTTTTATGCGGTAGTGCAAGAAGTAGTTAATTATTTCAGGTATAGGTAAGTACTGAACAACGGCGTACCTAGTTACCTACTACGATATGCGTATATAATGTACACTGAAAAAAATGTTAAATTGCATTTATCAGATCTTGCGTAATTGTAACCGGAAACTAAGGTTGAATTCGGTCCTATCACATTTTTATTTTTATTTTACCAAACTTTTTATTTTGGCATTCTACTAAATTAATTTGGTTGATCACACCAGTTTTTTGTTGATAACACCAGTTGTTTGGTATAATGTACTTTGTTCTTTGTTGATTTAACCAGAACTCTGGTATCGACTTCAACTTTTTCAGTTTTGTAAATTTGATAGCAAGGATTTATTACATATATTAAAGTTTCCTCGTAATATAGCCAACCTAAGTCACTTTGGTAAATATTTTTTTCAGTGTAATATTTTTTTTAGTTTACTTACCAAGACAGTCTTTATAAAATGGAGACACCAAAAAATTTAATTAATACATCAAAATAAATAAATATTATCAAATAATTAAAATATACCGAAAATGTACGAGCATTAAAGCTGTGATCTCGTGTTTATTGCCCAAAACGTCTTAGTTTAAAATTGGCTACTGGTTGATAGCAACCTGTAGGATTGTAGGCCGTTAACCACAATCAGTCAAAACTAAAACAAGTCGTAATAAAGGTAAAGCATAAACATTAAATAAGTTTAGTAGCTAAAATTAACAGATTAAATACAACAGTTCTTTAAAGATGACATGATTCATGTGTGCTCATCATTCATTCCCACTAGCTGCTGTAGGTGGCTGTACTGTAAATATAATATAATTATGTAGGTAGGTAGTATTTTTATCTAACCAGATGTTATACATGGGTGCCACACCTACTCGTACACATAAAATGTATTAGCACGTATAATAAGTATTTTTGAATTAGGTACTTTACATTGATAGGTATGTATTAGCATTATTACGTAAAAATATATCTTCGAACGTGATTGACGATATATGTCAAAGACGTCAAATGCTAAAAAGTCAGACATATTTGTTTACATTTTTTAGATTCTACTGACGAATGGTAATAATTTATTGGCCATATTAGACTAACGAACGATAAGTATAATGTCACTTTGCCATGGTGTCCGAGTGGCCTAGGTAAATAAATAAAATAAATAAATAAATATTTTTGGACATCTTTACACAAATCGACCTAGTCCCACGGTAAGCTCAATTAAGGCTTGTGATGTGGGTACCAGCCCAACTAACATTTTAGCGATAAAACTAGTTCTACAAAAGCTGTATATTCTTTCGATTAAACACTGATAGCGATAGTGTGGCCTAAAATATAGCGATATAGCACGCTATAACTCTCTTATAGGCGCAAATTACACCGTTAGAGCTCCCGGCACCGCCGTTAGAGCTCGAAGTTCTATAGTGGTTCATTTTATGCGCAATAGTGATATACTAGTGATACAATAGGGCTACAATAGGGATAATTGTTGCCGGGAGTGATAATAAAGGGCTAGAGTAGCAGTATTTTCGCTTATAGTTCTAATAACCGCGTAAAATGTCATCTTGTATCACTTAAAGTGTTACAAGCGGACTGCTATAGTGAAAATAATTGTTGTGCGTCGCAATAACCGCGTAAAATGTCATCTTGTATCACTTAAAGTGTTACAAGAACACTGCTATAATGAAAATAATCGCTGTGCGTCGCAATATGGAATCTTTTATAGCTATAATCGTTTGTGTAGTTTTAAATGTCAAAATATTTAATACAATTTCAATAGGTTTGTCTTGTGTGCAATGAAGATTGTTTGTAATGGCGACTTGATGGATTGTGAAATCATTACCAGTTGAGTACACAAAGTTTCATGACACGTATTGGTGAATTCAACCAAAGTTCTAATGCGGTTGTTACTTTTCTGTCATTATATGTGGTATTTTACATCTCAATTTTCAAGCGCCTCGTAAGTTTTAACAAATTTGGTATGCTAAAAGTACCGTAGCCTAGGTTATGTTTGGTAACTAAGTTAATTATAATCTTTAGTTTTGTGAATGGTTATGCTACACATACTAGATATTGTAATATTAGAACAATTACCTTAACAATTGCTGCTTTATTACCATATTTTAAGCATTTTTTTGTATTTGTTTGTAAACAAAAATGGTGTTTCACGTTCTAAACACATGATTAACTCTAAAGGTGATAATTTTATCTCAAGTAGAACTGACAGCTTTAAATGTATTCCCGATAACCATTAAAGGTTATAGAGCGAGGTATCTTATACCTCAAAGCGTTAAAAATAACTTTAAGTGGTAATAATGTTCACGTAAACACTCTTGTAGAGCTACGGCCATACCGCTGTTATAGTACTTCAAGCTCTAAAAAGCTAAGTGATTTAACAGGGAAAATTATGTCTGTTGTATCACTAAATTACTAAGTGCTATAAGAACTCATGTTACCACTCTTAAATGGCTTAAGGTTATTTTTATAGCTTTTGTAACACTGTAGGCGGCATTAAGCACTAAAAGGTAAACATAACACGATTATAGAGCTACAGCGCGAGTAAGTTATAATGGGCACCCCAAAAGAACCTCGAGTGTTAAAATATCCTTAAAGTGGTAACCATAGCATATAAAAGGGCAGTTAATACCACCTT
>JALPQI010019489.1:0-22541 GCA_025490895.1 Thaumatotibia leucotreta | reverse complement strand
AACAGTACTGTATCCGTACAAGTGTTGTAATTGTAAATAAGTATTGATCATTATTTCCTTGTTCTATCACTTTTCGTGACATTATTCAATTTTTTTCTTACTAAATTCAGTAATAGAGTTTATAACATAATTTCAACAATGAATCATGATATTCGTACTACTTGTGAAAGGTTCCAGAAAGCCTTTAATACATACTTAAATATTTAGGTTGTGACCGTAATCTGACGTTGCTTAGCCTAAATTGTAAATAAGTAGTACGTAACTTATCGTTACAACTCTTCTTTCCAACATATTATTTTGCTGTCGCAATAAATCAGATTATTACGAAGCCTTGTCACTTTGGGTCGAAATTTCCCATCTGTCCTTTTCTGGCCACTTTTCCCTCATTTGGCAGGTCCCTCGGGCATCTTGTTGGTTATTTTTAATGATCAAACATCCCAATCGTGCCCCGAAAGGTTTCCTCATAATCTTAATTGTGATTTATTTCCTCAATTCTGTGATAACAAACAATTCAATAAAATATAGGACCACCATATCAACTTAGTGCCACGGTATGCTCAATTGAAGCCTGTATTTTAATATTAATAATTCTACCGAATACACGTATGTATTTGTATCTATTTATGTATTATCACCTGCTTTCGTAAAAACCCACATGATGGTAGTAGAAATTAATCAAACCTACTGAGACCCTCAATGTAGGTACTTGTCTCATTTCCAAAATCTTATTATACTCCTACTCCAGAAGCTGAGGCTGAGATGTACTGGAATTGTACATTTTCCTACCGCTCCTAATCCAAAGTTTCATATAGGTATCAGCATTTTTTCGTATTAGATATTTATTATTCCTACATATTCTGATATCTGTTAATAAAAATAGTTTCCAATTAGAATTGCATCTAACAAGTAAAACAATAATAAAGAATACCTATTTGATGAGCGAAGCATTTGTGATACCGATAGCAGGTACTTTTAAATGGCATTATTTACATCGGTTGTCTGTCACGACTCAGGCATCTAACAATACAAATATTTATCATCAATGCTGCGCATCGGCACCTGCCTCGCGATACAAACGGACATTGAAAAATCAGGCCGTTGTAAACAGTGCGCTCACCAAGAATATTGACAGTAGATTCCGTGTTGAACAGACATGAAGATTTGATTCAATTCTTTTTTGTTTACGTATTTGCTGTGTTCCAGAAAGTAAAATCTATACAAACTTTAACTATAAGTCGTTACGGCTTCTCACAATCTCTGAGAGCTGAAATTCTGTAGAGCATCATATTTTATTTAGTATTTAAAACATTTTTCGGGGTACAGGTAAGTATGTACTTCTATTATTGACATTGTTCTCTTTCCCACGCAACATTTTTTTTTAAATTATTTTACGACACGAACCCCTTACATACCTGTGAAAATGTATGAAATTGTAGATTTAATGTTTATCTTGATGTGTTTCTATGTCAAATATAGGAATTCAAACTTCATACCATCTATATTTTATATTATGTGCTTACCCTGCCGCTCATTGATATCTCAGATGAAAACGGCACTGGACTCTTTTCTTCGCAGTTTGGAATTCAATCGATAGGATCGAAAGTAAGAAACCTAATGTTGTGATACTAATAAAATTAATAGGAATAGATTATATTATTTAGGAAAACTCAAATTGTTCTATTAAAAATTTAGAGCCGCGAAACCTGAAGACGTGGGTTCAAATTCCACCTCCTGCGTTGGTAAATTTCGGAATTTGTAATATTTTTTTCGGTCACCGCAACGATTACATATGAAAAAATAAAACTATGAAGACGGATAAAGTCGCGTATATTGACTAAATTTAACTTCAGTTTAAGTTCACGCAGACCACGAACCCTGTGAATTGTTCGAAACGTCGGGATGAAGTTAAATTTAATTAGTGTACACGAGTTTATCCGTTTTCATAGTTTTATTTGGGTATTTTTCTTTGGTATATGACATTTAATATTTAAAGGAATAGATAAATAAGAATAATTTCGTAAGTTCAAGTTAATTTCTTTCGCATCCTTTAGCAGATGCACTTCCATGCACAGTTAACAAGCTGTAGACGAGAAGTCAACGATTATAACTCCATTCATAGTGGGTCGTTATCAGCGAAGGCTGCGCGCGATGTTTGAACAAGTGCTAGTTGCGCAAGCGACGGGCACAATGGGTACTGAGAACGAGGTGCGGGTAAACGATTAGCGGTGCCGGTGGGTTAGGCAGGTCGTGGCCGCAAGCAAACCGGCCGCTATAGATTCTCCATAACACATTTTTGAGTCATGGAACCATGGAAAGAGTACATAAGTTTTGTATTGAACCTAACTCTGCCATTCCCTTGCTCAATACGGCTGCTTACAGCAACGTAAATCTAAATTACAATTGAATTACATTATTACAAATTTTATTCGGGATTGATAAATAGGTACAATATGTTAGATGTTAAACTTACTTTTTTACCCTCACTTCCAAATACAGTTGATGAATCAATAATTTAAATGTGTAATTGTACATAAAATTACATGTTACACTTTGAAGTAAGTAGTTATTTATCGTACGTATATTCCATAATAGTTTTCAAGCTGCGTTTTGTATTCTATACTCCGTACATATGCAGCTTGCACTATCACAGCGTGGCCGTGGGAAAACGACGTCGGTAGTAATGCATGTTAAACAATTCAGGCACATTTTCTGTCGTTTCCTTCGCGAGAGCTACCCGACCACGAAAGTATCGCGCGCTGTTCTATCCCATGCCTCACTAAGCGCATGCAACCACTAAATTCCGGCAACGAAACCGTTCTCCAACCCTCAGTTTGTTTATAGCCAAATACGAACGAGAATTTAGCACAGGTAATATAAACGGCAAATATTCAAATCCTCCTTACACCTAGAATCAACCTTTCCACTTTTATGCAAGGTCTAAATTCCAATGCTACCGTAAGAAGGGGCAATCGATGTTCTAGAAATAGATTGCAGGTTATAAATCGGTGAACGATTGCAAACCACCAACCAAACCAGCCATGTACGACTAACAGTTCAGTACGGGATAACATGTCGATTCCATGCCACGCGGCACCAAGCGCAAACTGTAGGGTTATGGTAGCAGTGCAATGTTAGTAAGTACATGGATGTGATGGACGTGTAACTTAATTTAAAGACAAGATGTAACTAGAAAATCCTCCTTTTATACTTACGATCACTGTCAACCGATTTCAGTTTTTTTTTTTTTATATACCACGTCGGTGGAAAACAAGCGTACGGCCCGCCTGATGGAAAGCAGTCACCGTAGCCTACGGGCGCCTGCAACCTCAGGGTGTCACATGCGCGTTGCCGACCCAATAAAAATAACGTTGGCACAACAAGAGTTGGTTTCAAAGTTCAGAACATAACGCAACTGTTAAGGGTTGAAAAAGCCATGTATGAAAATAAAATATTCAATGTGTTACCATTCTCCTATTATACAAAAATATCCTTGCTGTAACAGCGACGATCTTTACATATACAGGTGACGACTATCAGTTTGTGTGTCGCGACATATTATGCCACAGTTGTTGCTGCAGCTAGTACAAGGGCTCTGATACAAGGGCAGCTATGCACGTAATCAAAGCTCGGAAAGAGTGGGCATATTAATTTGATGTAATGCAAGCCATGTAAAATTAATACATAAATATATCTCAACCTATTCACATCAAAATCATCCATATTTATTTAGTATCTAACAGAAAAATCAGGAAGAAATGTAGTTACTTTACAAATCTGGCTAGTGTATTACTTATTATTTTCAAGAAGTGCCTTCGGGTGACTACAAAGTGATCGTTTACGGGGCTTTGGCAACCCTAACGGTATTAAATTAATTGGGGGGGTCATCGTTGCATATTTCACTTTGCTCTATAGCCCTAACTGCTAAATATGAATTCACCTAATGATCGATTATCATTTACTTAATATTCCCATTACGCTCGACCTGTTACTAATTATGACTATTATGAGCAAAACCAAATCGCAAACGAAAATCAATCTGGTTGAATAATTTTACTGTTGTTAATAAATGATTATAAATAAATTGTATAAATTAGATTTGATTAGCTCATAATTCCGAAAAAATCTTACATAATCTAAGGACACTTCGTAATAACAAACCTACCTACTTCATTTTATTTAGTACCAATGACGCGTGTCGCCATGGCATTAACTGCAAATTCGATACTAGTTTGATATGATACCTAGTTGACTATTTCGTTCAGTAATTGATATAAATTGCAATTTGATACGCTTCACAATGTATGTAACGAGGTTTTGATCGTTTATTTACTATGCATAATGCTTATTCAAGAAGTTCATAATTTATTCATTAACCTCTTAATAATATCACATGTACCTTATGTACAGTTACCACCAATAATATCATACACAACGAAGGGAGCTAAAATTATAGTTCAGTTGCACTGTTTCTTCTCAATAGAAAATGCACTGTCACAACTTAGGCATTAAATTCGATATTCATCTTATTTTTGTTAGTATGGCCATAAGGTTGAACTGATTGGATAACGTAATACCAAAGAAAGATTTCTAATAGGTACTTATTAAATAAAAAAAGGTAAACAAGAAGCTCTAAATAGGTTTGGAGGAGCGAGATTTCTCAACACAGGAACATAATTATACACCTGATGAGAGGCTGAGACTAAGAAATCAGTCATCTCTACGAAGTCAACTAAACATATCACCATGATTACCTGTACTGTACAAAATGGGACTGAAAATTTACATGTTTTTGTATTTGTATATTTTTGTATAGTTTTATGCCGGAAATCAGTCATCTCTACGAAGTCTATTAAATCTATCGTCACGATTACCTGTCCTGTAAAATATGGGACTATGAAAATCTACATGACAATAGTTGGATTCGTAATACGCATGGCTTAAAATAATTTGTGTCACGCTGTAATCCCGTCATGGGGAAAATTATGCAAATCCTTATTCGAGTCGTTGTAGGTCCGTCTGGCTCCGTGTCCGGAACAGTGCGGGACAGCCGGAACTCCTGTATCGGAACGACCGAAACATTGGCCGTAACACTCGCCCGGAACATGCCCACTTGTCTCGGTCTTGAATACATTACCATGTTTATTAAGTCGCAGTAGGCTGCACTGTTAACTCGATCCCAAACTTCCTACACATTTAGTTCAAACGAAGTTTACAAATACGTATATATAGTGAAAGGATAATCAGATCATCTTGTTCTCTTCTCGTCATCTCTAACATCATTTCATGTTTTACTCAGTGTAGACTGTAGAGTATACATAATATATATATATATATATATATAATAACTATCTGATTATCTTATCCACATTCGCTCATAGTCATAATTCAATCCACTTAGCATGTTACATTAACAATGTAAATTACGAATATGTCGTTGTATATGATTTGTTGCGTTTTAACGACTTGAAATATATTGTTTATTCAGCAACGAGATAGCATTGAATGCATGTTCCTTTTTTTTACTTTTTATTTGCACTACAGTCTTACTTTGTGTACTTCAATATATTACTAAAATCTACCGCAATTCATATTTAATAAAAATATTATTGCAATGTGCTTGATAGAACTGCTGAACAAACAAAATATGAAACGCCCATTACCTCTGGATGGATACTGAACTTATAAATTTCATTCCTGCACATTCCGGGCAGAGCAAACACCGGCAGTCGCTGTGCCAACAATATCGAAGCAATACTAGCTGATAAGGCGCATCGGGCTGCTTTTAAGGGTGCCTCCCAAGAGTTTTATCCACAGAGAAATGTAAACAGACCCGTCCGGAAGTCCCAGCTTGATAAGGATCTCGAGATCGTCTTCCGATCGCTGTCGCCGGCAGGCTCTCAAATGCTTCTGCGGTAAAAGTTTTACGACTTACGTGGTGACGTGTTTTAGGTGTAAACTCACCTTTAATTCTTAAGTTCGTCGAAGTATTTCTCGTAAATTGGGTGTTCTGTTTTGACTCATTAAACTACTTTAATTGTTGTGTTCCTTTTTAATGTTTTTTGGGGGTGGATATTATCCAAGGACTGTCATTATTCATTCCATTTCTGAGAGCTTTAATAATGCGGATCTCGGGTCGCTTTCTTAACTCTGTTGCCGACAGGGTCGCAAATAGTTCCCTGAAAAGTTCTACGACGCACGAGTATGTGGCGGCGCAGGCAACGTGATTGCTTAAGTTTCACGAGATGAGACGCTACTGCTTTGACACTTGACATCTTGTTTTATGTCACACGTAGATAGAGTACTTTGTAATATGTTTCTACGGATATACTCGTACTGGTAATCTATAGACACATTTATTATGGAATGGGAATAAGTACATCCATAGTTATATCATTACAAGCTTAGCGTTTAACCGAGATTATTCCTGAGGTATGGGAGCGGCGTGGGAGATTTGAATTTATAATATCACGCGTATAACGAGAGAGAGTAAGACACATCATATCACTTCACTTAATTGTTACCTCTCCCGGCACGCTTCCATTCCACACGAACAGACTATCCCCTAGCAGCTATCACCGCCGGGCGAGTACCGCCGTGTCTCTTGTTTTTACACGGGAGTGCGTATCTTTTGTTCGTGTTTATAGCCCATAGTTCATAGCTTAGTAGCTCGCGGTGAGACCAGTGCCTTAAATAGCTAGTATATCAGATAATAATAAGAATAAATAATACTAATTCAAGTAAAGCACCTGTAGCCGTACCTTGAGATGCCGCTACGTTATTAGCGGATTTTTTTTTCTGTGGCTCTCTCTATATAATATATTGGTGCGAGCGATTTATACTCATATTATGAGTACAAGCGGGATGGATAGAAAATAAACCCGTGCTAATAACACGGTGGCAGCTCATGGTACGGTTACAAGTTCTAAATTTTGGGACAGGTAAAGCTTCACTTACCAATCCTACTTTCCACATAATAAGTATTAGTAACGCCTTGCTTTGACTTGCTATTTCAAGCTACTAAGTTTTCAGAAAACATGCAGGTATTGGGGTCACTCGACAAAATTAAGAGATACGCTGTTCGCGGTACAGAGATGTCTCCTGGCTAGACTCAGACTTTTGTTCCAAACTCAATTAAAAGTTGTGCTCGCCGGCCACGGTTAGAAGGTCGTTACTGAGTTTTGGAATACGGACGCAGACAGATCTGCCTCCAAAGTGGATTCCGGCCCGTTTGTTGTGTGACGTTTTAACTCGAGTACTGCAGTATTTGCTTCAAGATTGAGAGCTAAGATTGGTGTTTAGTAGTGTAGATGCAGCTGGTATTTGCATAAAGATTCAAGACTGTTTCAACATTTGCTCTGTTTAATTTATTTGGACTATACTGCATAGTAAGACACTTTTTGGGCACTTCTACGAGCGTTTCAACCCCTGGGACTTCAAAATCACGGCAGTTAGAACGCTCAGAGTGCCCTTTTCTTATTTATTTAACCAATCCATGCATATAATTAATTATATATGATGGCTTGTCTTATACGGTTTTTCGATTCTATATCATGAAACAATGAAACTTCGTAGAACGGCAAATATGACATACAAGTGACACACGTTGGCTCACCCAGCAGCTGAATAATATCTCAAGGCCCGTAAATAACTGAGCAAGGCCTGGAGCAGTTTGGTAGTTGAAAAGTGCACTACTATCGGCCGGCGTTGTCATATATTCTGTTCTGTTCTAAAACTTAAAGCCATATAGATCTCGCTCTATCAATTCCGAAGTCTGTTGTTAGTGTAGACATATATTTACACAAACGGCGCATGTTAGTAAAAGTGTGTGCCAAGTATAGGTGCTACACTCCGGACGACATGGCGTTACGTTTCTAGATTATTTTACGGAGCGACATAGTAAATACATTCCAGCATTATTATTAATGCGGGTGGCGCAGGACCGGTCATTGTGGCAATCTTTGGGGGAGGCCTATGTTCAGCAGTGGACGTCTTTCGGCTGATGTGATGATGATGATGATTATTATTATTAATAACATAAGAAACAAATATACACTGTGTACGTACCATGATACTCGCTTTTATTAAGATCGAGGAATGCGATGCAGTTTTTTAGCCAAACCGCGAGCATTATATGATTCAAAACTCAAATTTTAAAATTAATTAACTTTTTAAGACAAGCAATGTACTTTTTTTTTATACCACGTCGTTCGTACTTCGAAATGAATCGTTAATTTGCACTTGACAATGACAGGATCGCGGCCATTCGCAACATTTGACAACGAAACAGTACACGCGTTACATTGTTCGTTCGGATGAAAGAAACTTAATTCTGGGGCAAATAAAATATTTGTTAAATGTTAATACTTCAAAACGATTGTTAGTAATGCGTATTACCTATTTTCGTAAAAGTCAACGTCATGGTAACACACTGTATACCGCGAAAATAAAAACGCTTAAATCAGAGAAGTTCAAAAAATATTCTAGGTACATGTCAATTAATGTCACTATAAGGTAAAAAACATACAATAGGATTGAGAACCTCCTCCTGTTTTTTGAAGTCGGTTAAAAATAGATTTCGTTTTAACTTTTTAGAGATATGTATTGTATGATTATGTTGGTAAATAAAGTACATGTTTCTGGATGTTCTACTTTAGCGATGTCTGTAGTAGCTGGTACCGGGAGCGGTCGGCACGGTGAGCTCGCGGCTGTCTCAACTTTCTGCTTTAAGAATTGAACAGCTTTTAAAAGCAATGAGATAGACGGATCGTTTTCAGTTAACATTTTATTTTAGTTTTAAAAAGTAACGTTGGCAATCCAGTTTTGTAATGATTAAAGTCTTTATCTACGTGCAGTCTTAAGCCTCTTACAATCTCAACAAGTGTTATTGGTTGTCCTAATGTTTGTTACAAAGTATCAGTCGCCTGTATTTACCACGCCACGGTAAAAAATAATGCCTAGGTTATATTCTTATAGTTGATGTACGGTAAAACACCCAAAGATCGACTGGGAACCGACAGTCGACCTCTGTCTATATGTTGTATGAGTGGGAACAGTATGACATATATGTTGCACACTCTCATAAAAATCCCGCCAAGTTCCTTGTCAAAAAAAACATAAAACTTCTTCACGGGCCAGTGGTGAAGGATTCTAACCCTTCACCTCCCGGTTCTAACCGGTGAGTTTTATTTTACAATCCTGATATTGTGTACGTCATAAATGCTTGTTTCAATTTCTAGATCTACATGATTAATGAATCGTTTGATTATGACTAGAAGGCCAACTACTGGTGCCTGGCTAGCCACTAGTTCCTTTATCCTATCCTTGTTAAGCTTCGGAAAATTAAGGTAGAAATATTTTCACATTATTAATCATAAATAAATAAAATAATAAATAACTATATTCGTCATAACATATGTACATACAGAATATGCAACTTAACCCTTTTAAAAATAAAAATACGTAGAGTGTGATATATATAAAATGCATTTGATGCATTGATAAGCTGGCTTTATATTTAATTTAAAATGTAGGGAAGTCGTTTCCAAAATTTTAGCGTTTTTAGTACGGCAGCCTAAAATCGCCCATTCAATGCAGTTATAAATACAAATCGATTGTTATTGATAATAAAAGTATTTTCATAAGTCAGAAGTAGTACCTACCTACTTATTTTTTATCTTTCATCGACGATTCTGGTTATGAAACTCTTTACATTACGCTACAGCATTTTGTAGATAATATTGACAGCGCATCCACGCTGAAAATCGAACGTAAACATCGTGAAGAATCTGATTTCCAGATGCGGTGAAACCGGCGGCTTTGTCGTCTTTTATCGAGAAATAAAAACAGACATTCCTAACTGAAATGCACTTGTCTCGGTGCAACAAAGAATAGGGGTAGCGTCATAATTTGGTACCTGGAATTGCTACGAGTGTGTATGAAAGTATGAATATAACATGATACGTTGAAGTCAGGTGAAATAAGACAAACAACGCACAGTTGAATAAATTCACCTGATATTGTTTTACCAATGCTTTAAGGATAATATTCGTTTCTGGTTAGTTAGATAAGTACCTACTGTATATGAAAAATATAGTTACGACGCCGGTTTTAAGTAGCATACCTAAAATGTATTGTTGAAGTTTACATATAAATATATATATATATATAATATTATATTAATTATATATATTAGGCTAAGATTAATATGGGTGAGACGAGTTAGAAAGTAAATTTGTGGAAATGAGACATGCTCAGTGTTATTTTCACGTATAACAGCCCACATCGTATAGTTCTTCTGTCATATTCGACGCACTTTTCGGCAATTTGCTTTCAGCTACAGTCGAGTTCATAAATATGTAAACAATTATGAACCTTATCCCGATATAATAAGTAAAAAATTGTACACATATTTATGAACTCGACTATACCTACAATCAAGGTAAAAGTTATAGACGGAAAGTGCCTGCCAAAAATATGTATACACTACCTCATAGAAATCACTTAACATTTTTAATAGGTACGTAAGTGCATTTGTTGCAAACATAGATTTATTTTATCTTGACTGCACCTACTTATCCAATTATCGAATGCATGTCTTCGGTACGGCAGTAATTGAGGGCACATTTAGCACAGATTCGAGCTGCTGATACTTGGGCCGTGTTTTATTGTGTCATTAGCGGTGGTAATGACGGCGAGTACTATCCACCGACCACTATTAATAATGCTGTGGAAAGGCGAATGCGTCGAGTTTGTTAGAACTTATACCGCACTAAATCATTACGGCTTTAAATATTACTGAGAGTATTTTGGAAACGAATACTAAGTCCCTTTTAACGACAATGTAACGACCAATTAATACCGCTACTAATTATTATAGATATATAAAAGTTTTTTGGTTCGGTCATCAAAAACGCAGTTGGATCGTTAGATATTATATTACGAGTATAGAGCTAGCGTTACAACATAGAGATGTGGCATCAATGCATATTAAGCTTTAGGCACTAGTCCCACCAAAAGCGAGTTAGCGATTAATAGCTCTGCTATAAAAACGAACTAAAGATAATCGCTCCTGTGTAAAGAAAAAAGACACAAGTAAGTATCAAAACTGAACAGATACCTACACTTAAGAGACCTTGACACTGGTTTCTTCTAGCGCTGAGGAGTGAGTGACTTACTTTACTCGTAATTAATATGCTCGACGAAAGTAACCGAATGCAGCGATATCGTTGTCAATTGTTTATTATTTACTGAAAAAACAACAACGGACTCCTATTGTTAGGGTACAAAAAATAGGAGAATCAGGATTGTAAAAAAATCCTGAAAAGTGACTTTAATATTCACATAATCGTCATTTAGTGGCATATATATTGATTACTAATATTTATTCTGTTTTTGCCTTGGTGATCGACTTAACCGTCTGGCCGTGTGTTGGTTTGTCCACTTAACACTATCGTCCTTAGTTGTATTAGTATTAGTACGCTACTGATATGCAAGAAGCCTACTTATTTAGTGTCGGTACAGTCGTCGATATTAGCTTTATTGTTTGTAATACTAGGTGCTACATAATTATTTAAGGCGAAATGCGATATATATTTTATAAAATACGAGAAGAATCATTAGTATAGTATAATTATTCATGTTTTTTTAGGAGCTTATTATTAGATTATTCCAATTATTTCATCATCATCATATCAGTTGAAAGACGCCGATTGCTGGACGTAGGCCTCCCCCAAAATTTGTCACAATGACCGGTCCTGTGCCACTTGCATTCAGTGCACTCCCGGTCCCGCATTCTTTATCAGGTCCTCAGTTCACCTTGTGAGGGGCTACCAACGCAGCGCCTATTATTTATCATCACACTTGTTTTCTAAGCGTACCATTGCTTGCATGCATCGCGGGAGTTATAGGAAAGTGAAATTCCCTAGGGAGTTATAAAAATGTTAGTAAGTCATTTAATAATATTTTGACTTAACACATTTTTTTTGTCCACAAATGTGATGAAAAACATAATATATGCATCACGGTCGGTAAGCGGAATACAAACTCGAGTCTAAAAGCCCTCGGGCCACGTCGTCGGGCTTCTAACACTCTCGTTACTAATACCGTACTTATCTCCCTAGATGCAAAAGTATCTACTATAATTATAGCATTTTTTTAAAGCAATTAATTTTTCAGTTGAAGTAATAAGTAATATTCCGATGGAGTCGTGCGGGCGCGGGCGGGCGCAGCGCCCGTGAAGCCGGCGACCCGCGCCGGTGCCGGTGCATCTAGCGGATAATTCACCTATTAAACAACGCTGCCTGACGCTGCTCGCCCACACAAACGATTTAATCCAACAGACTAATCCAATTAATAACAGTGTTAATGACATATTACTATGATGATTCAATAACAAGTTATTGCAGAACCTAAATGTAATGCTTAATAACAAAACGTGAAAGAGGGTCATTGACGTTGGATATAATGTACACCTGCCATTGTTGATTATAAGATTTATAAGTTTGCATTAAGGCACAGGTAAATGGACTCATTATTGACAAGCTTCAGGATTATTTTCAAAAAGATACATAAATAAGTGCATGTGCATGTGCTACAATTATAATCATGCCAGTAAAAGAAAATATCAAATACATTAATGAAAATGCCACTTAAAAAGCTCAATCGCCTAAAAAATTCCTCGAATATGGTTTTTCAAGACCATTATAACCCTCACCCTCAACCATAAAAAATTGCGGCTATGAATCAATCGGTTATGAATGTAATGATATAGTCCGCTTATGTAACCAGTTACAACAAGTTTTCTTATTCCCGTTTCTAAGCGTTACGAATCGGTTAATGGGAAACTCCCAATTTGAAGTTAGTTACGAATTAGGGTTTTCCCATTTCGAAACTGGTTACCAAGTTTTAGTTACGAAACGGTGTAAATTTTTTCCAACTTTTTGAGAATCTACTGTTATTTGTACACCTTGCGGGTATTGCATGATATGCTATTGCTCGTTTTTTATGTTATTGTTATTATTTATTCAATGATTGTGTGATTGCCGCTATTGGCTACAAGCGTATGTAAATGAGGGAAGTAACGTCGAATAAGCAATTAAACAAATTGATCGCACTCGCCAATCATTGCCTCTATCCCGCATAATTGGACGTGGAGCTTTTTACCGGGACCTAGTTACGGGCTTTTAGCGCTTTTGTGCGATGAGCTTTTCATAGTCAAAGGCTTTGTTAATTAACAATTACGCGTGTTGCGGGCATTAATTATTCACCTGCAATACATTCGGTTTGTAACATCTAACATTCTAAAAAAATGTATAACGAAGAAGCATAAAATTAAGTAATATTTTCTTCGATTACCGTGATAGTTATTCATGAAAAAAACGTAGACATATTTTACAGGATTCAAAATATTAGGATGTAACTAGTTAATAGGTTTTCATAGTTATGTTTTATAAAAGTTATGTTTAATAAAATTCAATAAACCCTAAACAAAATGTTAATAGATAAGGGTAAGTAACATATTTTATTTTTTATTGAAAATTATTATTAAAGACTTTATAATGTTATAAGCACTTGTGTGTGCACCAGTATGTATAAAGTAACGTACAGTGAGTGCGTGCACGGACACTTGGCAAGGCTGCGCTAATCATAACAGAAGGCCTGTTGTACGTGCGATGTGCTTGTATGTGTGTACCTACGTATCGATAGCCGAGCCTTTCGAGGATCGTCAGTACGAGTATAAGGTGCCCGATAACAATGATTTGTATGGCATGAATGTTGTATGTCGATCACGATTATAGAAACGGTATTGCAAACTATCTGTATCACATTTACAATATTAAGTAGGTACAAGTAAATAATATGATTAATCAATTTATATACTAATATAAAACTGTAATCTAAAAAGTGCATAGGTATCTCAGCCTCCGTAGCCGAGTTCGTAGTGACCCTGCCTACGAAGCTAGAGGTTCCGGGTTCGAATGCAAGCGTGGGCATCATTTGTGCATTTATCTAGCACAAATATTTGTTCCTTGGT
Organism: Thaumatotibia leucotreta; assembly: GCA_025490895.1. NCBI lineage: Eukaryota > Metazoa > Arthropoda > Insecta > Lepidoptera > Tortricidae > Thaumatotibia > Thaumatotibia leucotreta. The sequence goes on along the minus strand of JALPQI010019489.1, from coordinate 8,509 downwards.
TATGGCTGTATACATATCTATTTAAGTATCTATATGTATCAATCTATTGTATAATATCGTCGCTTGGTAGCCACATCACAAGCCTTAATTGAGCTTTCCGTGGGACTAAGTTAATTTGTGTAAGATGTCCCAAGATATTTATTTACCACTATCACCACATCTAGAAGTTAGAATTGCTTCAACTATTTATACCTTATGTTTTTCCCGCAATAAAAGCGATATATGATTATTTATCTACATAAATATTCATGGTCAAATCTTTGGTAATAATAATAAAACTAACTACTTAACACTTAGCAAATCTAAACAGACTTATTAGCATTGTAAATACCATAAACGTACAAAAATTCAGCGCTTAGGTAACAATACTAACTGAACTAAGCAATTATTCAAAACCGACATGCGACATTACCGTCGGCCTTCAGTTACATTACTTTTTAACAACGCGCATAAATAACTTGTCTCTTGACAGGCGATCAATGGACGTCGAATTTGAAATATCGTCTTCGCATTCGTTTAGCCTGGCGGTGTTTCATAATTCAACCTTGTTGACGGGTTACCACGAAGCTATAATAAGCTATATAGTTAGTCTGTGAGGTTGAGGACAATGCGATCATGTTTTACTACTTATTTTTCTCAACATTGCTTAAAACAGCGGTAAGCTAGTGAACTCAAAACTCATAGAAGTTTGTCAAGGTCTTATTCCTTCTAAACAGTAATTAAAACTACTCGTAAAATGTTTACCTAATATTTACTTTGATTTTACATATATTTACATTTGATAGCTTCCGTAGCTCAATTTAGTAGTGGGCTTGGCTGCGAAGCTGGACGGCCCGGGTTTGAAACCCGGTGAGAACATTTCCCTTTAGTACCGTTTGATAGCCAGATTTGGTAGCTGGCTGCCAAATGGGTTATATGGTATCCTGGTATGGGAATAACTTTCCTATCTCGTAGCTGGATTTGGTATAAACCTGGTTACAAATCGGTAATGGTAATTCCCGATGTAAAGCCACCTATTGGGATTTTATTCCCATTTCGAAGCTGGTTACGAAACTTTGGCTACCAAACGGCACCAACGGAGCATCTCTTTGTGTACTCATCAAAAATATTTCTTTAGTTACGGATGTATTCTACGTGTCTATTTTAAGCAGCTATATGTGTTTATATTCTTAAATACGAGTATATGTGTTTGTCATCGTTTCACAAACCTACAGGCCCCGGTACACATTGGCCTAATGTAGGTCAACCTAAGAGATGCTATTACTCGTAATAGGAGCTCAGTAATATCGAGATATCGCTCCATAGCTGTCTTTCTTAGATGAGCCCACATTGGTCCAATGTGTACTAGGGTCTTTACTTGCGCTTACCGTGGAACTTGGTCGTTTTGTGTGATATGATAATATTACTAGTGATTTTGTTACCTAGGCCAATATCGGTTAATAATTTCAATGAAGCCGTACTTCTTTTATAGTGGACATGTTTGCACACCACATACATCGAATTTATTCCATGAATGAAATACTATTATCATTACGTGTACGACGTCCACATATAAAAAATACGAGTATTTCCCTACATATTAGTATATATCCATTACTAATCATATTTTACGTTTTACATATTTCTATTTAAGTTGTGACCATGGTAAGGCACAAGTTCTTTTCTTGTGCAACTGATTTTTTAGAGGATACGAATATGCAAATATGCAAGTGTCATCTTGAGCTGTTTTCGTCTACTATGTAAACCCGTGTTTTCGTAATCTCGTTGACTGAAAGTACTGCGTCTTAAATACTTGACTTCTGTCGTGTATCAGAAAACGTCCTTTAGTTTAGCCCTGTCCTGTGCCCTACCGACCCTTTTTGTTCTCTTGCCTAATTATGATTATCACTTTGATGTTAGCCCTCTGCACTATGGACCGTGAACTATGACCATTTGCATGTCCTTCCTAAACAAAAGTTTGCATTAATTAACAGGTTGTTTTTCTTCGAGTAGGCTTAGCACATGATTGAAGCGACAGTGTGTCGCCGCGAGACAATCCGTCCCCCTTTTATTAATATACTTAGTAAAAGACGAGAAGTCTATCTCGCGGCGACATTATTGTCGCACCAATCATGTGCTAAGCCTACATTACTACAGCGAAAATGAAATAATAGATCAGTTTTTTTTAGGAAAGCTAAAAATTGTGTAAAAATGTATTTATATTATATATATCGGTAATCATTATCAACTCATAAAATAACAAAGTTTATCGATAACTTTGTATATACATTTCCTATCCAAACAAATAATAAATAAAGCCTGTACATATTGCCTTGACTGACAACTAATAATATTACAGGTACGGACTACATTACATAAGATGAATTAGAGACAACAAGAGTACATATACCCGTGTGCGCATTCTTATCAATATTTAATTGGCAGGCTAATTGAAGATCAATACGGCTATGTTGACGCGCTATTGTGAAAAGAGCATATTTACTGTAGTGTTCGACTAACACATAGGTCTTATTCTACCAGTGCATTTAGTACTCGAGTGAACTTTGCACGAACTTCGACGATGCCAAAAGAAATTTTGGTTTGGTTTGAAGTAAGCGTGACTGTCGATTCAATAATGAGGATGATAATGGATATTTCTTCGTAGTGATAAATGAATTCTGACATGTTTGTAGTACAGAACCTACTTCACCGTTGTTATGGGGGACTTCAACGCGAAACTGGGCAAGAGAGATGGTGACGAACTGAGGGTGGGGCAATTTGGGGTTGGACGTCGGAACCACCGGGGCCATCTGCTGGCTGGTTTCTTGGAGAAGGAGGGACTCTACATGATGAACTCCTTCTTTAAGAAACGCGAGCACAGAAAATGGACTTGGATGAGTCCCGGCGGTGCAACTAAAAACGAGATCGACTTCATCATGTCGACGAAGAGACATATATTCAACGATGTTTCTGTGATCAGTACGGTTAAAACCGGTAGCGATCACCGCCTGGTAAGAGGCACGTTGAATATATGTCCTAAGCTAGAACGCTCGCGACTGATGAAGTCTACGCTCCGTCCTGCACTCCATCTCCAAAACCCCGAGAGCTTTCAGTTGGAACTCCAAAACCGTTTCGATTGCCTAGGCGATGATGTGGACGTATTCAACGACGGGTTTGTGGAAGCTGTCCATAGCGCTGGGTCTAAGTTTTTTAAGACCCAGCGGACAAATAAGACCAGAAAGCTCTCAGACTCCACTCAGAAGCTAATGGAAAAAAGAAGTGAACTGGTTCTACAATCCCCAGTTGATGCGACTTTATACCGGCAGCTCAACAGACGGATCTCTAAGTCCCTCAAACGCGATATGCGCCAATTCCGTACCAAGTGTATAGAAGAAGCCATCGAGCGGAACAAGGGCTCTAAAGTTTTTGCAAGGGATCTGTCTGTTGGGCAAAGCCAGCTCGCCAAATTAAAGACTGAGGATGGTAGAATCGTCACATCCAGATCTGAGCTGCTGAGTGAGATAGAGGGTTTTTATGGACAGCTGTACACGTCAACTAGCAGACCCGAAGTTGATCTAGCGGAAGACCTCAGAGCTAGACTGACCCGACACTATACAGAAGATATCCCGGACATCAGCCTGTGCGAGATTAAAATGGCTCTTGAACACCTCAAAAATAATAAGGCGCCTGGGGAGGACGGAATTACAGCTGAGCTTCTGAAGGCGGGTGGTAAACCGATCCTTACGGCCCTTCAGAAGTTGTTCAATTCCGTCTTACTGGAAGGGAGAACGCCAAAGGCATGGAACAGAGGTGTGGTGGTACTGTTCTTCAAAAAAGGTGACAACGCTTTATTGAAGAACTACCGACCCATCTCACTTCTGAGCCATGTCTATAAGCTGTTTTCAAGAGTCATTACGAATCGTCTTGCACGCAGGCTTGATGACTTCCAGCCTCCCGAACAAGCCGGTTTCCGAAGAGGCTTTAGTACCGTAGACCACATCCATACGCTTCGCCAGGTTATACAGAAGACCGAAGAATATAACCTGCCCCTCTGTTTAGCGTTTGTGGACTACGAGAAAGCCTTCGATTCGATCGAAACATGGGCAGTACTACAGTCTCTCCAACGGTGCCAAGTCGACTACCGCTATATCGAGGTGTTGAAGTGTTTATACGAGAGCGCCACAATGTCAGTCCGACTCCAAGACCAGAGCTCGAAACCTATTCTGCTGCAGCGGGGAGTTAGGCAAGGAGATGTCATCTCCCCTAAGCTGTTTACCGCTGCACTGGAGGATGTCTTTAAGACTCTGGACTGGAGAAGGCTGGGTATCAACATAAACGGCGAGTACCTCACTCACCTTCGATTCGCTGACGATATAGTAGTCTTGGCTGAGACCTTGGAGGACTTAAGTACTATGCTCGTTGACCTCAGTAAAGCCTCCGAGCGAGTTGGTCTTAGGATGAACATGGATAAGACGAAAATCATGTCGAATTCCCATGTAGCACCAACTCCCGTAATAATCGGAGACTTTACACTCGAAGTTGTAGACGAATATATATACCTAGGGCAAACTATTCAGTTAGGTAGGTCCAACTTCGAGAAAGAGGTCAATCGTCGAATCCGACTCGGTTGGGCAGCGTTCGGGAAGCTACGACACATATTTTCGTCCAATATTCCGCAGTGTTTGAAGACGAAAGTCTTTAATCAGTGTGTGTTGCCAGTGATGACATACGGTACTGAAACGTGGCCGCTTACAATGGGCCTCATAAGGAGGCTCAAAGTCACCCAAAGGGCAATGGAGAGGGCTATGCTAGGAGTCTCTCTGCGTGATCGGATTAAAAATGAGACCATCCGCAGCAGAACCAAAGTAACCGAAATAGCTCTCCGAATCGCTAAACTGAAGTGGCAGTGGGCGGGGCACATTGCGCGTAGAACCGATGGCCGTTGGGGCGGGAAGGTTCTTGAGTGGCGGCCACGTACCGGAAGGCGTAGCGTGGGTAGGCCCCCCACAAGGTGGACCGATGACCTGGTGAAGGTCGCAGGAGTCCGCTGGATGCGGGTGGCGCAGGACCGGTCATTGTGGCAATCTTTGGGGGAGGCCTATGTTCAGCAGTGGACGTCTTTCGGCTGATATGATGATGATGATGATGTTTGTAGTATAGATGCTTTGATCGGAGTCTATTATATAGAACTAAGGCGCATTAGAATTATTAATCTAGAATATAGAATTTAATATGTTTCATCAAAAGTAGACATAGGTACATACAAATTATGGCCATACAAACGTCGTAAAGTATTTTGTTTTTCATAAACCACTTTGTGAGTGCGGCTTTGTCATTTGGTTGGTGGTGGCAAACAATGTAAAAATTGACTGTTTTATAGTAACGAATGCCACAAAGAACGATCATAGATCACTTTAATTGGAAATTGATTGCATACCTAGTATATTATTTTCAAAATGCCAATATTCTAACGGACAAGAATATTATAACGAGCATAAGATTTTTTTCAATAAGTTACCCAAACGAAGATTGAATTAGATGTTTAAAAATCATATTATTTGTTTTTACGACAACGACGGATAAAATACCATATAACAACTGTTGCTATACATCGAATCAGAGTAATCTTATATTAAAACTTGTGAAATAAGCTATTTGGAGATAATACTTTCATGGAAACCCTCATTTTTTATTTATTTGACATGACATGACGGTTAAGTTGTCCTTTCGTCCCGACTGCGTTAGTTAATTAACCTTAATATTAGAGCAGAAACCACCGCTCTCATAATCTACAATATTGTATTCGAGTGGATTGAAACGGGAAACATTCATCGAAGATTATTGCACTACAGTACACTATTTCATTAAAATGTACTAAGTATTTTAATATTTTTTAAGTTACGCAATACTACGCATGCACTCTCAAAGATGGTATGCGTTTTAGGAGCCGCATTTTTTTTAACTTTGCGTAAAAATAACATAAAATATATTACTTGAAAACTAGGGTAGGAAGAGGGTGTCTTGGCTTATATTAGGCTTCGTCACCGAGGGGTTAAAGAAACGCTTAAAACTGGTCACATACCTTGGGTATGTTACGTAATTCTTGCTATTTTATTACACAATTTAAAATGACACATAAGTACATACTACGAGTATACTTCCTTCGTCAACTTATACTGGCGTGCTTATACTGTTTATTAATATTGTTCCCTGTTCAAAGTATTCATTTTGATGCGTTGAACTTCCAGACTAACCCACGCACTAATAAAGAGTAAATGTTACTATGTTACTCAGGAGTACAATTCAAAAGGATATTATTTGACAAAGTTTAACTTGTGATATTTTTGTAGGTACATCGAGATTCCCATGAACATAAAGTTTTCTAATAAACAGACAATTATTAACAAAAGAGCGTAAATATGTGTCACTTCTGATGTTTGTTTCAAGCGAGTAGCTAGATGAGGATAATAAACCACAAAAGCGTCCTCGACGATTATTATTATCAAGCATTGTACCAACTCATTAGACTAGCACGTGTACTCACGTAGAATTATAGTTTTCACTAATCCCATTGTCTCCGGACATAAAACAAAAAACATTATGACGCATAGGTCATTAGCGGGACACCAGCTTAAATAAGCTGTCTATTTTCAATTGGTCGCGGCACTGTGTTTCGTTGTTCGTTTCTACGGTTCACATTATAGTGGTTGTGACTATAAATAGGGACGTCAGTTAACAGTGTCGGTTCCCGAATGCCGATGCAGGAGTAATGTGGGAGCATGTCAATCCTCACCTGCGGACAAACGCCTAGATCTAAGTATTGTTTAGTTATTTTTGGTCTAAATAATATTAGCTCTGGAGACGGAACACATGGAGAACTAAATCTTTATTTTTTATGTTTCTTTTTAGCGTCAAAATAACCGACCAATTTAGAGGTGGTTCCATGTCACGGGGATTTTATGTAATATTCTTTGATGAAAACATAAAAGAGTTTTTTAAGGTTTTTCTTGGAACCATTTATTATAAAGTTATGTAATCGAAATTTACATGCACACCACTCAATAATGTTTATAATAATAACGGTAAATATGAAGAATAAAGGAATGTAAAAACAAGCGCCACCATCAAAATCCACACATTTTCACTTGCAGCCATACCATGAGTTGGCATGTAATGTGTAGACCTACCTTGAGCTGCTTTCTACCCATCCCGCTCGTACTCGCGCATTAAATCGAACGAGCCGCAAATAATGGAAACGCGCGTTCATAACGTAGCGGCAGCTCATGGTACGGCTAGTGATGGACTTCTTTGCGTATCGAGCAAACGCTAACGTAAACATTACTTAGAAATTCATGAATGGTTACTGTTTTCTTGCTGTGGACTTGTCGCGATAATAATCGCTACGATCTTGTTCTATGTAATTTAATTTCTATGCATTTTGCTCGCAACAAACGCATAGAACGGTTTGGTGCGTAGACGCTGATATTTACAGTCACGGCAAATTAGTAAAGAAACCGGAGTTTTATAGTATTAAGCAGGTATTGGAATACATGCTTAATATTTCTTTCAAAGCTATAAAATAACACAGCGGTTGTTGATTGTATATTAAAGCTATTTTGACTATCTTCCGGCCCCGGGGAGCTCTCATGAATGTATCGACGCATCCCGGGAATCAAATGAACCGATAAGTAGGTAACTCAAGGTTCCTTGTTATGTGCATAAATTTGCCATAATGCGGTTAAATGTATTCCGGGAGAGGATGGAGGGATATTTCACATTTTTACCGCGTTGTTTTTCGAACTAAAATAAAGGCTTGGGTTCGAGCGGTGGCCATGGTTTGGATTAGTTTGCAGAATGTTTTGTAGCGAGAGTTCCCACTCTTTGGTCACAATTTATATAGTTTTTGTAATTATGTTTGTGTTATATTATTATTAGTTACCTAGCTTTGATCGATATATCTTCAAGCCATATAAACAAGCGATAACAAATTCTCTCAACAATCACATTTGAGTAAATTAATGTGTGATTTTCTTTTCCCCGACATATGAAATACTTTAAAAATAAATAAATAATTAAACATCTAAATACACATACCAAATGCAAATACTACCTACATGCGAATAGGTATTGCTCAATTTTTTTAATCATCTACTAAATAATATTTGGAATCTATATGGTTACACTAGGGATTAGGTAATTAAGGTATTGGACTATTGGCATACCATGTCATCATGACAAACTATTAAAACTCAACCATCAGCTACCGATCCTTGATTTTGAAATACATTATGTATATTATGTAGGTAGGTATTATGGTTGAAAAATAAAGTTTCGTAATCAATTAGAGAACAATGAAAATATTTGTTTTGGCACACTAGTTGAATTTTATCATATTTATGATTTTATTAACATAATCATAAAAAACAATCCTTACGTTGTTGATAATTATGTAAGTTTGTAAATATTACATAACATTATTTATTATTGTAAAGAAGTAGTTTACGTCGACAAATCATTTTTTTTTCGAAAG
>JALPQI010019488.1:0-14117 GCA_025490895.1 Thaumatotibia leucotreta | reverse complement strand
CTCTCTCTCTCCTCTCTCTCTCTGTCTATATCTCGCCCCTCTCTCTCTCTCCCTGTCTATATCGCGCTCTCTCTCTCTCTCTCTCTCTTGCTACCTCTCTCTCCCTCTTTGTCTATATCTCTCCCTCTCTCTCTCTGTATATATCTCTCGCTACCTCTCTCTCTCTCTCTCTCGCTACCCTCTCTCTCTCTCTCTCTCTCTCTCTCTCTCGCTACCTCTCTCTCTCTCTCTCTCTTTCTCTCTCTCTCTCTCTCTCTCTCTCTCCTCTCTCGCCCCCTCTCTCTATCTAGCCTACTCTCTCTACCTCTCCGTGGTGACCTAGCACACATATCTATGTACGCATCTAACGGGCGCGCGTGATGTCCGCCATCTTTGCAAGATGGACGTCGGCAATGGCGTCACTCAGTTCTTGAGGGAGCTGCGGCGAGCGGAGATATTGCCTGTGGGAGACGAGAATGGCAGCCGTTAGTATATAAATTAGTATTACCTATGTTATTATATCATCAAATTACAGACTCATCTTCTGTCTCTCCCTCTCTCTCTCTCTCTCTCTCTGTCTATATCTCTCCCTCTCTCTCTCTTTTCTATATCTCTTGTTCTCTCTCTCTTGCTACCTCTCTCTCTCTCTCTCTCTGTCTATATCTCTCCCTCGCTCTCTATGTCTATATCTCTCGCTATCTCTCTGTCTCTCTCTCGCTACCTCTCTCTATCTGTCTCTCTCTCTCTCTCTCTCGCTACCTCTCTCTATCTTACTCTGTCTCTATCTCTCTCTCTCTCGCCACCTCTCTCTATCTCTCTGTCTCTCTCTCTCTACCTCTCTCTATCTGTCTCTCTCTCTCTCTCTCGCTACCTCTCTCTATCTCACTCTCTCTCTCTCTCACTCTCTGTCTCTCTCTCTCTCGCCCCTCTCTCTATATAACCTACTCCTCTACCTCTCCGTGGTGACCTAGCACACATATCTATGTACGCATCTAACGGGCGCGCGTGATGTCCGCCATCTTTGCAAGATGGACGTCGGCAATGGCGTCACTCAGTTCTTGAGGGAGCTGCGGCGAGCGGAGATATTGCCTGTGGAAGACGAGAATGACAGCCGTTAGTATATAAATTAGTGTTACCTATGTTATTATATCATCAAATTACAGACTCATCTTCTGTCTCTCCCTCTCTCTCTTGCTACCGCTCTCTCTCTCTCTCTCTCTCTTGCTACCTCTCTCTCTCTCTCTGTCTATATCTCTCGCTCTCTCTCTCTCTTGCTACCTCTCTCTCTCTCTCTCTCTGTCTATATCTCTCCTTCTCTCTCTCTCTCTCTGTCTGTATCTTTCGCTACCTCTCTCTATTTCTCTCTCGCTACCTCTCATTATCTCACTCAGTCTCTATCTCTCTCTTTATATATCTCTCTGTCTCTATCTCTCTCTTTCTCTTTCTCTCTCTCTCTCTCTCTCTGTCTATATCTCTCGCTACATCTCTTTGTCTATATCTCTCGCTACCTCTCTCTATCTCTCTGTCTCTCTCTCTCTCTCTCGCTACCTCTCTTTATCTCACTCTGTCTCTATCTCTCTCTCTCTCTCTCTCTCTCTCTCGCCACCTCTCTCTATCTCTCTGTCTCTCTCTCTCTCTCTCTCTCTCGCTACCTCTCCCTATCTAGCCTACTCTCTCTACCTCTCCGTGGTGACCTAGCACACATATCTATGTACGCATCTAACGGGCGCGCGTGATGTCCGCCATCTTTGCAAGATGGACGTCGGCAATGGCGTCACTCAGTTCTTGAGGGAGCTGCGGCGAGCGGAGATATTGCCTGTGGAAGACGAGAATGGCAACCGTTAGTATATAAATTAGTGTTACCTATGTTATTATATCATCAAATTACAGACTCATCTTCTGTTTCTCCCTCTCTCTCTTGCTACCGCTCTCTCCCTCTCTCTCTCTCTCTGTTGCTACCTCTCACTCTCTCTCTCTCTGTCTATATCGCACCCTCTCTCTCTCTGTCTATATCTCTCTCCCTCTCTCTCTCTCTCTATATCTCTCGCTCTCTCTCTCTTGCTACCTCTCTCTCTCTGTCTTTATCTCTCCCTCTCTCTCTCTCTCTTGCTACCTCTCTCTCTCTGTCTTTATCTCTCCCTCTCTCTCTCTCTCTCTTGCTACCTCTCTCTATCTCACTCTGTCTCTATCTCTCTCTCTCTCTATCTCTCTCTCTCTCTCTCTCTCTCTCGCCCCCTCTCTCTATCTAGCCTACTCTCTCTACTCTCCGTGGTGACCTAGCACACATATCTATGTACGCATCTAACGGGCGCGCGTGATGTCCGCCATCTTTGCAAGATGGACGTCGGCAATGGCGTCACTCAGTTCTTGAGGGAGCTGCGGCGAGCGGAGATATTGCCTGTGGAACACGAGAAGGACAGCCGTTAGTATGTTTTATTATGCTTATTATCACTTTACGCGAGTATTTACTTTTCCCATACATTTTATTCACTTCATAAAATCATGTTCTCATTTTTCTGTCTTTTTCTTTTCTGTCTGTCTATTATTTTACTATAGTAGATTGTGTCACAAGGGATCAAAATGCTATATGTAAATAATTTTGATACCGTGAGACACATACTGCTTTTCACAACACCTATGAGAAAAATAAAAGATATATTACATATTTAATATTTATGCAAATAATCGATTCTGAAGAAATTTTTATCAATTATGAACGTACTGTTTATTTTCATATTTCATTGTAATTTTTTAGACAATAGAAAGTCCTTGAACAGAAAAGTGCCACTTTGATCCCTCCTAGCAGGGAAGAAAAGACCCGTATTTGAATAGGTGGTGTGAAAAGCAAATTGAGCCTCATCCTCTGTCTGTCTCTCTCTACAGCTACCACTGCCTATCTCTTTCTCTAGATACCACTCTCTAGCTACCACTATCTCTCTCTCTTTTCATGTATTTTCACCGATCTATTATTTCACTTATTAAAAGTAGAAAAAGTTAAGTAAATTAAAGCCTCTGTATTTCTCTCCTTCGCTCTATCGCTTTCTCTCACTCACCCTCTCGCTCTATCACTCTCATCCTCTCTCTCTCTCTCTCTCTCTGTCACTCTCTCTAATAAATAGAGTCCTATGTAATCTGCAGTGGCCGTGTGGTGACGGCAGTAAGATTACATTTGTCACCACCCAAACACCTCCAGCGGGTGTCCTAAGAGTCGACTAAGGGATTGAAGTGTCAATGACCATATTTGATAAAAGATTGATGATGGGCAGCAGCGTCATCATAGTGGACACATTACTGCGATCGCCAATCCGCTTGCTCAGCGTGGCGATTATGGGCATTTACCTCCTAATGCGTTTATACGCATAGTTAATAGGAGAGGCCTACCTCCAGCAGTGGATTATCCAAAGGCGTATTCTACAGGCCTCCTTTCACACTTGTATAAATGTTTTGCCCGTATATTTTCCCTCACGGCTCTCTAAACGCTAGTTGCGTGTACGCATCTAACGGGCGCGCGTGAAGTCCGCCATCTTTGCAAAATAGACGTCGTCAATGGCGTCACTCAATTCTTAAATGCCGACGCCGGGATTCGAACCCAGAACCTCCAGCTCCAGTAGACAGGGTTACTACCTAGGTTACGGAAGCTGCCGAAATAAATTGTAAAGTTTTTTTTTATTTATGTTAACCGTACAATTTTTAATATATATTTATTTTCAAAACTACAATTTATGTACATAGATTAAATCTAACTAATCTACTTAACCTAACCTATATCTAAGATTGGCCCTTGTGGCATTGTACCGAGGATGCTGGCGGCATTTCCTCGCTGTATCGCAATACTGATGCGTTATGCGGGGAAGTCGCCAGCTCTTCGGTGTTTAGTGACATCAACCAGACGTTTCGCGATCTCAGCAAAAAAATTGCTTGCACTGGGGCCCCATGAACCTAAAGTTTCTACGCCAAACGGTACAAAATAGTGCTATTTGCCGAGGCCCTTATATTTATTACGTTATTATTAATTCTAAAGTTATTTTTCATTTAAATGTTCATTCTGTTAGTTACTATACCAATAGTTTAATTTTTAACCTAACATTATATTAGATATATTAAAATGTTCAAAACCTGTTAGTTCACTTGCGCTTCGCATTATTTTTGGAAATTCTGTTTGATCTGGCCCCCACGATACAGGCCTTGCCTAGTGTGGGGATCACTGTAACACTTATCAGTATGCAATGTATTTTTTGGCTAATAAACATATTTTGATTTTTGATTTTTTTTTGATTTTGATTTCAGCATACACCATGTACTATCTCCTAATAGAAGGAAACGCGTTTCTCTGGCACCAAATTCGCTGTATCATGGGAGTATTGCTTCTAATTGGTGAAGAGAAAGAGTCACCTGATGTCATCAAAGAATTATTGGATATCGACAAAAATCCAAGGTAGTTCAAGTAATCAAGTAATTTATTTATTATTAACTATTCTCAAAGGTCGAATGCAAGAAAAACTATACATGGGTGAATCATCTTTTTTCTGGCTGTTATTACCATGGTTACGGTCGCCGGAGTCACGCTGATTTTATGCAAAATTATGCTACTTAAACTATGTAAACACGATGGTTTATTATTAATCAGAAATGAAATTTAAAACTAGGTTGGTAGCCATGTATTTCATTACGTCTTGTATACACGAGGTATCTTGAAATCCAAAAACGCACTGCCAGTTTGCCCGAATGCGTTTATAGGGAATAGACAATATAGACTTGTCTTGACATCGGTAAGGTAGGGGCTTAAAGGTGTGTTCACGACCCTGTAAATGACAGATAAAAGTACGTAGAAAAAATGTATATACAATTGATACTAGCGTTATTTTTGTTTTTTGTTATAATTAAGGCTCTGATTTTTTTTGCAATCAATGCTGGGATAGAATTGGATGCAGCTTTTAATATTTAAAAAGTGGACATTCATAAGTGCAAAGTAACGTTTCTAAATTGGATAATACATTGATTTGATGTGAAAAGGTTAATTATTTATAATTTTGTAAAATATTTTTGGTTATTTCAGAAAACCTCAATACAGTATGGCGTTGGATGTCCCTCTAAACTTGTTTCACTGCAGTTACGACTTGGAGAAAACACAAAAGTGGATCTTTGATAAGGACGAACTCAAAACTGTTATATCCCAATTGCAGGGTGAATGGACTATTCATAATATCAAGTAAGTTTATTATAACTAGGGGTCGGAACTATGAGTGCAAAACTTTAACAACACTTTAAAATTGACATATGCGAACACTTTAGCCAAGAAAAATACGAATAAATTGCCTTAAGGTTGACTGGTAGAGAATGCCCTTGGCATTAAGTTCGCCTTTTGTACTTTAAGATTTTCTTTTGTGCAATAAAGTTTAAATAAATAAATAAATATTATTGAAAAATCTGAATCCAATTTTATTCCCTATCTCGGAATCTTCAACTTACAATGTGTGGGTGTGTAGATATGTATATTTTATGGATGTATGTGCTATGTCAAGTCCACTTGTGAAGTTTTGCACCCATAGTTCCGACCTCTAATTATAACAACAAAAAGTTAGTCAAAATAGTACATTACGACACAAGTGCGAAAAACATGAAAAACATGAAATTCGAAACGAGTGGCGAAGTTTTAAAACACGACCGAAGCGAATGTTTTAAATAGACACGCGTTAATAATCTCCTTTTTGCACGTGTCTCGTACGACTGTTTTTAGTACAGATTGTACAGAAGTGCGAGAAGTGATTCATTGATTTATTATTAATGCACTATTATTTCTCTAGTTTATGTTATTAACATTTTTTTCAGATCCACCATGATAAGAGACTCACTACATCAGCTAGAAAAACAATACGACACGTTTAAGAGTGAGACATGCGAGTTGGAAAGAAATATTACAGCACACACAGATTGTCTCCTCCAAGGAGTTAAACCTAAGGTTTATGTACCTTTGTTGAAGAGACAGACTTGTTGTAAGTATTTAAATACAGGGTTACTTTTTCACCGGTACAATATTCATCACACTTGCTGCCTAAGCGCGCCATTGTTTGCGCGCGCAGCGGGAGTAATAGAAAAGTGAAATTCCCTAGGGAGTAATAGAAATTTCAGTACATCATTTAATAATGTTATTTTTTAAAACTTATTTTTTTGTCGGCAAGTGTGATGAAAAACATTGTATGCATCACGGTCGGTAAGCGGAATACTAACTCGAGTCATAAAAGCCCTCCGCCTAACGGCGTCGGGCTTCTAACACTCTCGTTAGTAATTCCGTACTTACCTCCCTTGATGCACAATGTACTATTTCATCACACTTGCTGTCTAAGCGCGCCATTGCTTGCGTGCGTTGCGGGAGTAATAGAAAGATGAAATTCCCTAGGGAGTAATAGAAATATCAGCACGTCATTTCATAATATTATGTCTTAAAACTTATTTTTTTGTCGGCAAGTGTGATGAAAAACATTGTATGCATCACGGTCGGTAAGCGGAATACTAACTCGAGTCATAAAAGCCTCTAAAAGGGAGGTAAGTACGGAATTACTAACACTTTCGTTAGTAATTCCGTACTTACCTCCCTTGATGCACAATGTACTATTACCACAACATTGGTATCGATAATAGATCACATTTATCAAATAAAATTAAAACATTTTTTCTTTAATTTTTTATTAATTTATCCTTCTTGCAAATATAACATAATGGGCGCACTAATTACAAGGCGTCAACGGTGCGGTATGACGAGGCGACGGGGAGGCGGAAAGGGGGATCCCATTTTAAACAATCAGGGTGCTTAGCCAAGTTGCCAATCGCTAGCGCTTAATCGACAATCGTAAGCGAAAGGCAGCTAACTATCTTTGTCGCACTAATATGAAAGAGTGACACAGCGGGAAAACTACGATACGTTACTAAGCGCTAGCGATTGGCAACTTGGCTAAGCATCCAGTTGACAGTTCGAGCGTTTTGCTAGTTACGAGTATGCACGTCGATAGATGCGTAATACGTCCACATTCCTTGTTTGATTTGCGGATTATTATTTTAGTTTTTTTTGTTACAAGTTGTTACAAGTTGTGTACAAGTTGTTTTTTTGTTTTGTTGTTTTAGTAACAAAAAATGCTAGTATTTTGGACTACCATTACATGTGTTGATTTATTGTACCGGTGAAAAAGTAACCCTGTGTATTGGGTGTATCAACTTTTTTCGGTCTGTTATTACCATAACTATGTTATCTTAGTTTTAAAGTACATGGCTGTGCCTCTACGGGGTGCATATTATAATATGTATGTATTTATTACTGTTGTAATATGTGTGCAATAAACAATTTGATTTGGTTACGGTCTCCTCAGCAACCCAGGTTTTACGCAAAATGATGTTACTTAAATTATGAAAACATGATTTATTTCGTACGACATTTGTCACAGATGGCCCGCGAATTTTCAACCTGACAAGAAATTTATCGCTTGTCGCACTAGTGCGTAAAAAGCACTATTTGTACTAATCATATGGTATTCTTTTACAGCAAGTCTAGAAGAAAGAATCGAGTACTACAAAAAGAAGAGAAAAACACCAAGTGATGATGTTAGCACAGAAGATTAATCTTACATTAAAGTAAATAATTATATTTTTAAATATATTGTGAACAGTTAAAAAGTGTTTAATTTAACCTTTTAAACGCAATCCCATGGCCTTCCTTCTCGCATCAAAATGTTCCATACACACCATATAATAATACAGGGTGGGAATGAGTATACCGACAGACTTTACCAATGCATTTTTGATGACAAAAGAAGTAAAAATAAAATTGTGACATATGTCATGATTGAACAAAAAAATCTTTTTTTTAAATTCCTTTTTGTGATTTGATTTTTTTGTACATAACCAGTAATAAATTGTAGGGAGAGATTTTTTTTTTCAGGGTATTTGAATTTTTTTTTTGTTGTAATTTTTTCTGAAACTTTTTCCTCTTTTTCTCTAAATTTAATCAGTGTGTATGTCGAGATGAAAACTACTAGTGTAAGAATTTTAATCGTGCAGGCATTTTTCAGTGACTTGTAGTGAAAATAGTTTTTTGAATAACATGTCATTATCTCTTAAATTAAGCCGAATCCAGAAAAGTTAATATGACAT
Organism: Thaumatotibia leucotreta; assembly: GCA_025490895.1. Taxonomy (NCBI): domain Eukaryota; kingdom Metazoa; phylum Arthropoda; class Insecta; order Lepidoptera; family Tortricidae; genus Thaumatotibia; species Thaumatotibia leucotreta. Next base: position 5,996 of record JALPQI010019488.1, on the reverse strand, counting down.
TATATAATAGCCTCAAAATGTGTTCAGGAATACACCTTTCAAGTTTGTCGGTCAACTTACTAGCCACCCTGTATATTCTCTACTATAGTTGCTGTCTTAGAATGAACAATTGACAGTTTAGAAATGAGCCTTATATATATGACGTTAAGACTATCGGTAAAATGGTGAGCCTCACCCTCATTAATATGGATTAATCTATAATTATCAAAAGGTCATTCTTAGACTTGGCCGTGTGGTGACGGCAGTAAGAATACATTTGTCACCACTCCAACTTCTGCGGGTGTCGTTAGAGTCGACTAAGGAATTGTCACTGACCATTGTTTGATAATTCACAAATTCGCCGTGTGGTGACGGCAGTAAGAATACATTTTTCAGTAAGAATACATTTGTAAGAACACAAAAGCCATGCATAGCTCCAGAACCTACTTCACCGTTGTTATGGGGGACTTCAACGCGAAACTGGGCAAGAGAGATGGTGACGAACTGAGGGTGGGGCAATTTGGGGTTGGACGTCGGAACCACCGGGGCCATCTGCTGGCTGGTTTCTTGGAGAAGGAGGGACTCTACATGATGAACTCCTTCTTTAAGAAACGCGAGCACAGAAAATGGACTTGGATGAGTCCCGACGGTGCAACTAAAAACGAGATCGACTTCATCATGTCGACGAAGAGACATATATTCAACGATGTTTCTGTGATCAGTACGGTTAAAACCGGAAGCGATCACCGCTTGATAAGAGGCACGTTGAATATATGTCCTAAGCTAGAACGCTCGCGACTGATGAAGTCTACGCTCCGTCCTGCACTCCATCTTCAAAACCCCGAGAGCTTTCAGCTGGAACTCCAAAACCGTTTCGATTGCCTAGGCGATGATGTGGACGTATTCAACGACGGGTTTGTGGAAGCTGTCCATAGCGCTGGATCTAAGTTTTTTAAGGCCCAACGGACAAATAAGACCAGAAAGCTCTCAGACTCCACTCAGGAACTAATGGAAAAAAGGAGTGAACTGGTTCTACAATCCTCAGTTGATGCGACTTTATACCGGCAGCTCAACAGACAGATTTCTAAGTCCCTCAAACGCGATATGCGCCAATTCCGTACCAAGTGTATAGAAGAAGCCATCGAGCGGAACAAGGGCTCTAAAGTTTTTGCAAGGGATCTGTCTGTTGGGCAAAGCCAGCTCGCCAAATTAAAAACTGAGGATGGTAGAATCGTCACATCCAAATCTGAGCTGCTGACTGAGATAGAGGGTTTTTATGGACAGCTGTACACGTCAACTAGCAGACCCGAAGTTGATCTAGCGGAAGACCTAAGGGCTAGACTGACCCGACACTACACAGAAGACATCCCGGACATCAGCCTGTGCGAGATTAGAATGGCTCTTGAACAGCTCAAAAATAACAAGGCGCCTGGGGAGGACGGAATTACAGCTGAGCTTCTGAAGGCGGGTGGTAAACCGGTCCTTACGGCCCTTCAGAAGTTGTTCAATTCCGTCTTACTGGAAGGGAGAACGCCAAAGGCATGGAACAGAGGTGTGGTGGTACTGTTCTTCAAAAAAGGTGACAACGCTTTATTGAAGAACTACCGACCCATATCACTTCTGAGCCATGTCTATAAGCTGTTTTCAAGAGTCATTACGAATCGTCTTGCACGCAGGCTTGATGACTTCCAGCCTCCCGAACAAGCCGGTTTCCGAAGAGGCTTTAGTACCGTAGACCACATCGATACGCTTCGCCAGGTTATACAGAAGACCGAAGAATATAACCTGCCCCTCTGTTTAGCGTTTGTGGACTACGAGAAAGCCTTCGATTCGATCAAAACCTGGGCTGTACTACAGTCTCTCCAACGGTGCCAAGTCGACTACCGCTATATCGAGGTGTTGAAGTGTTTGTACGAGAGCGCCACAATGTCAGTCCGACTCCAAGACCAGAGCTCGAAGCCTATTCTGCTGCAGCGGGGAGTTAGGCAGGGAGATGTCATCTCCCCTTAGCTGTTTACCGCTGCACTGGAGGATGTCTTTAAGACTGGACTGGAGAAGGCTGGGTATCAACATAAACGGCGAGTACCTCACTCACCTTCGATTCGCTGACGATATAGTAGTCTTGGCTGAGACCTTGGAGGACTTAAGTACTATGCTCGTTGACCTCAGTAAAGCCTCCGAGCGAGTTGGTCTTAAAATGAACATGGATAAGACGAAAATCATGTCAAATTCCCATGTAGCACCAACTCCCGTAATAATCGGAGACTTTACACTCGAAGTTGTAGACGAATATATATACCTAGGACAAACTATCCAGTTAGGTAGGTCCAACTTCGAGAAAGAGGTCAATCGTCGAATCCGACTCGGTTGGGCAGCGTTCGGGAAGCTACGACACATATTTTCGTTCAATATTCCGCAGTGTTTGAAGACGAAAGTCTTTGATCAGTGTGTGTTGCCAGTGATGACATACGGTACTGAAACGTGGCCGCTTACAATGGGCCTTATAAGAAGGCTCAAAGTCACCCAAAGGGCAATGGAGAGGGCTATGCTAGGAGTGTCTCTGCATGATCGGATTAAAAATAAGACCATCCGCAGCAGAACCAAAGTAACCGAAATAGCTCTCCGAATCGCTAAACTGAAGTGGCAGTGGGCGGGGCACATTGCGCGTAGAACCGATGGCCGTTGGGGCGGGAAGATTCTTGAGTGGCGGCCACGTACCTACCGGAAGGCGTAGCGTGGGTAGGCCCCCCACAAGGTGGACTGATGACCTGGTGAAGGTCGCAGGAGTCCGCTGGATGCGGGTGGCGCAGGACCGGTCATTGTGGCAATCTTTGGGAGAGGCCTATGTTCAGCAGTGGACGTCTTTCGGCTGATATGATGATGATGATGATGATGATGATGATTGTTTGATAAAAGATTGATGATGGGCAGCAGCGTCATAATAGCGGACACATTACTGCGATCGCCAATCCGCTTGCCCAGCGTGGCGATTATGGGCATTTACCTCCTAATGCGTTTATACGCATATGTAGTTAATAGGAGAGGCCTATGTCCAGCAGTGAACTATCACAGAAAAAAAATCCGGTGCACTTGTATTTCTATTTCACGCTAGATTTTAATCCATACATCAGAAATTGAAAACAAAACATCATCTCATACAAAAATCACCACTGCGTCACTTTTTTTAGGGACCCAGATATATAGGGACTGATCTCACCGCGAGCTACTAAGCTTTGAACTATGTGCTATTTTACACGAACAAAAGATACGTACCCCCGTGTAAATAAAAGAGACATGGCGATACTCGCCCGGCTATGCTATCACCGCCAGGCGAGTAACGCCGTTTCTCTTTTTTTACAAGGGCGTATCTTTTGTTCGTGTTTATAGACCATAGCTTGGTAGCTTGCGGTGAGACCAGTGCAGTGCCTTATGTTTTGGTCCTTTCTATATAGCGGAATAGCAATATAGAAAGGACCAAAACCAAATGCAATACCGCGTAACTACCAAAACAGAGAGTTCAAATGTCAAACAATTGACATTTGAACTCTGTTTTGCTTCTTTCTTTGTACCGAGGATCCTCGGTTCAATGCCACAAGGGCCAATCTTAGATATAGGTCATATAGGTTAGGTTAAGTAGATTAGTTAGATTTAGTACTGATTTTTCAATCCCCAGTTAACAGTAACTGTCAAATAAATGTTAGCTCTATCCTTTTTTGACTGATGACCAGCGATAAGGATGGTAATACTTTTAACTGATGAATACTTTTAACTAAGGATTGAAAAATAAGCCCATAATCTATGTACATAAATTGTAGTTTTGAAAATAAAAATTGACTAGAGACCTAAATTGAACTTGTTAGTTACGCGGCATTGCACTATCCCGACGCTATGTACCTAGGTTTTTTTTGCAATCAACTAACATTACTATAACAAGCTCTATAATTCTTGCCTTACCCAAGTTAAGAAAATTAAGCATTATATAATAGGCACGAGACAATGACGCATTTGAATTCCATTTGAAGCACGATTACGTTTTTTTGCAAAATTTCTTCGACACTTGATGCCATGATTGACTTTGTTAGTGATTAAGTACTTATTTTTAATGGTGTGATGCTAAATACGGCAGTGTCTGGTTTTATCATACAAAGCACTTATCGGAATAATCTGTTAGGGAGTTAATTATTGTCTACTTTTGTCTACTTATCGTGGAATTGGAAATAAACAATTTGGTTGTCACGATAAATTGGCCTGCGAATTGAACAACAAACTAAGCGACATCGAAAAAATAGGTTTTAAATGCCGGTCGAATATCGGTATAAAAATCTATGTAGTCGACAAATTTTGTAGCCAAAAACCGTGTCTAAAGGCTTATTATAAGAGGTAGGATTAAGCGAAACATCAAAATATCTTAGGGCTGGGCGCTAATCGATTACGTTGAAAAGAATAATGGACCGCCAAATTTCTTTTACAAAATATGTAAAATATGTGTCAGTGCGTGTAACTACGCATCACGGAAAGGTACCTTGTCACGACTCTTAAAATAAACCTTATACTCGTATGTATATTCTTGAATAAAGTCCATTTTAATCACCGTGACAAGGTTCCTTTCCATGTGCACTAACACATATTGTTGCCGATTTAGTACATTATGAATATTACGAATATAATAAAAGAACAATATAGTAAGTGTCGTAACATTTGTACCTATTTACAAAGATTATTTCGACACATATGTTTGCATCTGACTGTACAGTGATTAAAAGTGCTCATAATTCTGAGTATAATATCCAAGTAAAAAATATATAAATATTAGATATCATATACCAAAGAAATAATATCTTCGGTCGGTCGGTGAAGACCGAATGGACGAGCAGCATCAACCACGAAAGTTGAGTTCGTGGATTCGATCCCCACCTCTGACGTTGATGATCTTGGTCTCTTTTCTTTGGTATAAGCAGAGATCGGATAAATGTGCGTCATTGTTCGCAATAATATGGACATGACTCCAAATTTGATTAATTGAATGATTAAACGAATAATTTCTTGAAATTTGATTTCGAATCTATGAGGCTTATGTTCAGGTGACTATTTACAAAGGTTTTCATAGTTACCGGTGCGTGTCAAATAGGTAACTTTCTGAAAATGATTAATTTTGGAGTCATGTCCATATTATTGCGAACAATGACGCATATTTGTCCGATCCCTGGGTATAAGACATCAATTCTTTGGTATACTATACATAGTAGTGTCATTGATTAAAAAAACAATTGAAAAAAATGGATATCACAATAAAATAAAAATTGGCTCACCTTTGAAATAGCGTCTTGTGTGAACAATTTCAAGGATAGACTACGCTTGTACTTTAAACCAACTTTATACTCACTTTTAAACGTATAAACTAGGCAGATAGCTATTTGTGGTTAATAATAATAACCCATAATTGAGTTAATATTGCTAAAAAGCTAAAAGACTAAGCTATCGTGTTTTGCAACATGATATCCACTTAAAACGGAATAAAAATAAGTTGCTAGAACCGCATGCTTTGACGTGTTTTTCATAATTAAATTGACATGCGGGCTTAGCAATGTACGGTCGGCTCTAATAATATGTACCTATACGATTTTGATCCTTATGCCTTTGACATACTTTCCAAAATGTATACATATTATTAGACGTGACTGTACAAGTAGCAGAACATTCTCAAAATTGCGGGAATATATTCGGAAATTTCCGAGAATTTTCATGAGAATTTAAGAGTAAGTTCTCATTTAGAATGTTTCTATAAGAACTCATAAAAATGTGTTATTATAAATAATTATTTAAAAACGTTAATAAGTAAATAAGTAGGCAGTAAATAACCTCCTAAGGCATATATAAATAAATAATATCTAGGGACATCTTACACAAATCGACCTAGTCTCACGGTAAGCTCAATTAAGCTTGTGATGTGGGTACCAAGTGACGATATTAATAGAAAGATACATATAGATACCTACTTAAATACATAGACAGCCATG
>JALPQI010019487.1:0-26806 GCA_025490895.1 Thaumatotibia leucotreta | reverse complement strand
GTAATATTATTATTATTAGTAAGTTGGAAAATAATCTAAGATGGCAGTGTGCTGGGGCGAAAAGTTTAAATCCCGAGTAGTTCAGCAAGCCCGAAGGGCGAACTTTAGGTTGGGAGGAAGAAGGCCGATCCAGCAGAGGGTTGAAGGCCCGGAAACCCACTCCAGGGGCCCAAGCAATTCGGCCTTGCAGCAGGAGGGCCGACCCAATCACAGAAACAATAAAAATACATGTCAAATATACAGAGTAAGGAGGTCGTAGGCCGAACTATGAGAAAACAGAACAGTGGTCCGAGCCCGACGCGTTCTAGCATTCAATATAATATTTATTCAGTATTCGAATAAGTCCAGCCTGAGGGCCGAAAGCCCGAAGCCGAGGCGTTAAGGCTGCAAAGGGCGAGTTCCAAGCAGTGCCGATGACCGATCGTATTTTTCATGAAATGTCTTTATGGCCGAGACCGAGACATAGTGCCAAGCATTTAATATATGCAGTAATTAAACAAACCGACCGGCTGCGACGCAAATGCGCACCACGTCATCTGGGGCAGCTCAGACGTCAACAGAAGAGGAGAGAAGGTACTGGATTTTCTGGTGAGTTCTTCCCTACAAATACTAAACAAAGGCAATGAACCAACTTTCGTCAATGCTAGACGAGGTGAGGTAATTGACATAACGTTAACTTCTAACAACGCTACTAATAGTATTAGTTCTTGGTATGTATCTAATGATATTTCCCTATCCGATCATAGATATATATGCTTCAGGTACAACACTAAATTTCATTTAGAAACAGTACGAAAACGCAACCCTAGGAACACTGACTGGCCAGCCTACGCAAGGCAACTGAAGGTGGAACTAGGGGATCCCAAATGTAAGCTAAATTCTGTAATAGACATAGAATTCTCAGCGGACGCAATAGTCCAAGCTGTCCACACAGCATGGATTAATAATTGCCCGGAAAAGATAACCCTGGCAAAGAAGACGCCGTGGTGGAACTCCAATCTAGAAAAACTCAGGAAAGAAACTAGGGCTGTCTTTAATGATGCTAAAAGGAACAAAAACTTTGAGCTTTACGCGCGAAAACTTACAGAATATAACAAGGCTGTAAGGAAAGCTAAAAGGACCGCATGGAGAAATCACTGCGATCAGATTAGGTCAATACCAGAAGGTATGAGACTCACAAAAGCACTTGCAGCTACCAAGTCAGTCCCGCTTACTTCCATCAGAGGGAGTAACGGAAGTATGACAGAAACGGGACTGGAAACCCTGGAAATCATGTGTAAAACGCATTTTCCGGGGTCCATTATTCACCAGGGCCCTGTGGACAATGAACCAATAAGTGTGTTGGAGCAATCCATAAACACGACTAGACATAATTGGGACACGTCTAAAAAGGTAGTAGATCACAACAAGTTGAAGTGGGCGCTGTCAACGTTTCAGCCATATAAAGCCCCGGGGCCAGATGGGATCTATCCCATTCTACTACAAGAGGGTGCAAGTACAATCATACCGCACTTGAGCAGGTTGTACAGAGCCTGCTTAGCCTTCGGCCATGTACCACGTATATGGAGAATGGTTAAGGTAACCTACCTACCAAAGCCTGGCAAGGCAGATTACACCGAAGCTAAATCATATAGGCCGATAAGTCTCTCGTCATTTTTCCTCAAAACTATGGAAAAACTGGTAGTATGACAGAAACGGGACTGGAAACCCTGGAAATCATGTGTAAAACGCATTTTCCGGGGTCCATTATTCACCAGGGCCCTGTGGACAATGAACCAATAAGTGTGTTGGAGCAATCCATAAACACGACTAGACATAATTGGGACACGTCTAAAAAGGTAGTAGATCACAACAAGTAGAAGTGGGCGCTGTCAACGTTTCAGCCATATAAAGCCCCGGGGCCAGATGGGATCTATCCCATTCTACTACAAGAGGGTGCAAGTACAATCATACCGCACTTGAGCAGGTTGTACAGAGCCTGCTTAGCCTTCGGCCATGTACCACGTATATGGAGAATGGTTAAGGTAACCTACCTACCAAAGCCTGGCAAGGCAGATTACACCGAAGCTAAATCATATAGGCCGATAAGTCTCTCGTCATTTTTCCTCAAAACTATGGAAAAACTGGTAGATAGACATATAAGGGATGAACCACTAAGAAGGCATCCTCTGCACCAACTACAGTGCGCTTATCAACCAGGCAAGTCCACTGAAACCGCACTGCATTTGGTGACTACTAGAGCGGAACAGGCTATAGAAAACAGAGTAATATATCTAGCCGTGTTCATAGATGTGGAAGGCGCATTTGACCGTACCACGTATCAAGCGATCAATAATGCTGCCTTGGAACATGGCATAGAACCGACTCTGTGCAGGTGGATAGGTAATATGCTGAATAGTCGACTAATAAAATCCTCCCTCATGGGAGACGAAATATTAGCCACGGCAACAAAAGGATGCCCACAGGGGGGTGTACTATCACCAACCCTGTGGAGTCTAGTAGTGAATTCACTATTGGAGGAGCTAAATAAAGGTCCTCTGTACACAGTAGGATACGCGGATGATTTAGTGATACTGGTCACCGGGAAATTCCCAAGCACTGTATCGGAAATCATGAATGGAGCGCTGAAGCTAGTGGAACACTGGTGTAATAGTCACCAACTCTCCATTAATCCGGCGAAAACTGTGGTAATACCCTTTACCAGGAAAAAGACCCTCGCTAACATGAAGCAACTAAAGCTCTATGGCAGGGTACTAGATATGTCCAGCGAAGTGAAATACCTAGGTATGACACTTGATAGAGAACTGAACTGGAAAAAGCACGTAGACCTCCTCATAACCAAAGCACTGAGAGTGTTTGGTATGTGTAGGTCGGCATATGGCAAAACATGGGGCTTAAACCCTAAAGTACTGAGGTGGATCTACACTATGATGGTGAGACCTATCATTCTGTACGGTAGTCTGGCATGGTGGCCAAGAACTGCAAAGGGTACATGCAAGGATGCTCTGAATAAATTACAAAGAGTAGCGTGCATGGCAATCACAGGCGCGTTTAGAACGACGCCAACGGCGGCGTTAGAGGTACTGTTGGACCTACCGCCGCTACACCTGGTTATACAGTCGGAGGCACGCAAGTCCCTGCAAAGACTCAAGATCTTGGGTCTATGGAGTGATAGCATGCCAAAGACCAAACATACAAGCATGGAACTAGACAGTTACATGGATAAGTTAACAAGTATGGGTAGTGATAAAATGCTGCCCAAATTTGTTTTCCAAAAGAATTTTAAAACTAAAATTCATAATAGAGCCGAATGGGCAGGGGGTCTACAGCCACCAATTTCTGATGGGAACGACCTTATCTGGTACACTGACGGATCCAAGACTGGATCCGGTACGGGCGCAGGCATTTATGCAAACGACTACCGTGGTAGTGTAAGTATGGGCAACTATGCGACTGTATTCCAAGCGGAAACCTATGCGATTATTGCCTGTGCACAGGAGATTATAGATAGACAGACCCAAGGTATGAATATCTATATATTAAGCGACAGTCAAGCAGCACTGAAGGCCCTTACGGCGCCTAAAGTAGACTCTAGACTAGTATTCAACGGCATCCAAGCTCTGAACAAACTTGGAAGGCGAAACAAAGTGCAACTGGTATGGATCCCAGGGCACGAGGGCTTCCTTGGCAATGAAAATGCAGATGAGCTTGCAAGAGGGGGTTCTACAAACAACTTTGTAGGACCAGAACCATTTGTAGGACTCTCACAAGGAACTATTAAAACAGCCATGAAAGAGCGAGTTAGATGGAAGCACCAGGAAGAGTGGAACAATCTAACGGGGCTCAGGCATTCAAAGCTCTTTATGCACGAAGTAGACTCGGGCTGGCTTTGGAAATATAGCAAAAGACAACTCAAACTCATAACGGGGGTGTTTACGGGACACTTTGGGGTCAAAACTCTCTTGGCCAAAATGGGTCTTTCTGACAGCATAGACTGTAGAATGTGTGGCGAGGAAGAAGAGACAATGAAACACTTGATGTGCGAATGTCATGCCCTCGCCAGACAAAGGATGAAAGACTTCGGAACCGGCTATCTGGAACCGAAGGAGGTCAAAACGCTACCGCTAGGGTGCATCCTCAAACATATTGAGTTGATAGAACAATCCCTGGGGTAGGCGAAACAGGGGGCAATTACACAAAAGATCCCAATGGGTCGAAGTGTATCCGTAAGGGCCCCGCAAATAAGATAAGATAAGATAATTAAACAAACCGAGCCTGAGGGCCCAAGGCTCAAAGGTGAGGCGTCCAGACCACGAAGGCTGAAACCGAGCTTCGAGTTAGGGCCAAATCCCAATCGGGCTTATGACGAAATTTTGTTTTATGGTCGATGCTAAGCTGTAAGAAGACAGAGCTTGGAGCATTCAGTATATCCTGTAGCCAATCGGATCAATCAAGTACTCCCCACATGAACCCGAGGGCCAAAGGCCCGAGGAGTCAACCCACAATGTCAGCCTATCAACCCGAGAGCCGTAGGCCCGAGGCCACTGTCTACACGAACCCGAGGGCCGAAGGCCCGAGGAGTTAACCCACGCTGTCAGATTATCAACCCGAGGATCGAAGGCCCGAGGCCCCTGTCTAAACGAACCCGAGGGCCGAGGCATTAATACCCGCTGCCAGTATATCAACAGGAGCATGGTCACCATCCACACAAACCCGAGGGCCGAAGGCCCGAGGGGTTAACTCACGCTGTCAGTCAAACAAACCGTGGGCTGAAGGCCCGAATGGCTAACCCACGCTATCAGTCTATGGACCCTAGGGCCGTAGGCTCGAGGACACAGTTCACACGATCGTGAGAAGGCTCGAGGGGTTAACCCACGCTGTCAGCCTAACAAACCGAGGGCCGTAAGCCTTCCTGTCAGTTCCTAACCTTCGCTGTCAGTTTATAAACCTGAGGGTCGTAGGCTCGAGGACACAGTTCACGCGATCCCGAGGGCCGAAGGCCCGAGGGGTTAACCTTCGCTGTCAGTCTACGGACCTGAGGGTCGTAGGCTCGAGAACACAGTTCACGCGATCCCGAGGGCCGAAGGCCCGAGGGGTTAACCTTCGCTGTCAGTCTATGAACCTGAGGGTCGTAGGTTCGAGAACACAGTTCACGCGATCCCGAGGGCCGAAGGCCCGAGGGGTTAACCCACACTGTCAGTCTAACAAACCGAGAGCCGAAGAGACTTTTTTTGATGACTGTCAAAATATACGAAAAAGGTTTTGCGTTGATATTTGTGAAGTTGCACATAGTTATATAATTTTTACTTTTCAGTTGCTAAATATTAATGTGACACATGGTGGGATTATTTTGACAGGTAATATGTACACATATTTTTGATTGGTAAATTTGTTCAGATGCATAATAATTTATAATAATAATTAAGCCCTTTATTATCCAATAGTGAACAGAATAGACTATTAAAGTTAGACAATGTTTGTAAAGTTTTATACATGCATTTTTTTGATATACTATTGGATGTCCATTTCTGAACGTAGGCCTCCTCCATCGTATGCCACATTTTTCTGTCGGCCGCGGCTCGAGTCCACGTAGCGCCAGCTATTGCCTGAATGTCGTCTCGCCAGCGGCGCCGCGGGCGTCCGGGCGGACGGACGCTGCCTCGCGGGTACCAGTAGAGCATCTTCTCGCTCCATCGCCCGTCCTGAGTTCGAGCTGTATGCCCAGCCCATCGCCATTTCAACTGGCAAGCCATTTCTGCTGCGTCTATGCATTTTGTTTTATTGCGTATAATATGTATCTTTCTATGCTCATTTATTTTTGAAGCCTTGGATTTGCTCATATATTTATGAACTCGACTGTACATAATCGTAAGCGTATGAGACATCAAAAGAAACGTCTTCAAAAATTACAGAAACTTTTTTCTTTAAGCGGATCGTTTTGGAGATATCAGCTATTAAAGCCGTTGAAAGTGTGCCCTTGTTCAATTACTTTAAAGTACGGGGTATAAAGTTCTGAGAAAAATGGTGTTGATAAATTGTTGAGGGTTGACGAATTCAGTCCTCACTTATTAATATAGCGCCTGCTCAAATAGTCATGGCAAATACGTCGCGTCTGCTGATACTTTTGAATAGTTGTAGGCTATTACATTTAAGGTGTTTCTTGTAAATTGATTGGTCATGTCTCTTAAAATAATTTATGCAGTTTTTGTAATTTGTTCCATTTACACATACATATTCCTCTTTCGTCCAAACCAGCGCCTAGATCAGACGTGCGCTTCCTTATTCCGTAAATTGATTATTTGTTGTACCGGAACCTCACCTTTATTTGTTTGTACAGTGATAGTATTCTTGCGTGCAATATTTATATTAGTAATTGAAATAACCATATGCAGTGCGGTTAAACGTGACGATCCGTGAGTGTCAGCGGGGCCCCGCACTCCACCTCGCGGAAACGAGAGGCCCCTCATAATTTGCCTCCTGCTCCCGTGCACTAAGAACCCGACGCATTCCGAGCTCGACCGAAATCTAAACCAGTGCTACACCGTACGTCTACGTGCTACGAAACCTGCCTACGGCGTAGCCGACCTGCGATAACAGCCGATCTGGGACTTGTAATTATATTATAAGGTACTCGTACCTAATCAAATCTACAAAAATACAAAATTTATTGTAAATAAATTATAATCTACATAAAGAAAATGTCGTCTCCTAAATCCAGCTCAGAACCGGACCTAGCAAATTTGACAACGCCTGACAAACAGATATCATTCCGTAATAAAAGAAAAAGAATAGAACAAAATTGGACCGCGGAAATTTCCGATCTACGCGAAGAGGTCAAGGAGTTATTTAATGTAGCTACAGCGCAACATGAACTTCAAATGAGTAAAATAATTGCTTCACTTAAAGGAATTGAAGTTTCGAACGCCAAGATCGACACTACTTTAAGCTCCCTGTCGGAAGAGAATAATGAACTTAAATTAAAAATCAAGGCATTGGAAGACCAGGTGAAAAACAGAAATGAACATATCACTTTATTAGAGAACAGGCTAGAGGACAGTCTGAGAAATAACAGTAACAAAATGATCGAAATAAAAAATGTTCCTCTACATGAACGAGTCTCACAGGCTAATCTGGTCAACATGATGACCACTTTATCAACTAATCTGGACGCTCAAGTGTTGGACTCAGACATTTGTGACATATTCTGTATTAAAGGGAAAACTGATAAGAAGACAATTATCGTGGAATTTAAATCAACTATCGTGAAGGACAAGATACTCAAAATGGCCAAAACATACAACACTCAAAATAGAACCACCAAACTACAGGCGGCCCATCTGGGCCTCGATAAAAATCGGGATACACCCATATTTATTTCCGAACGACTGACACAAAAAGCATCCCGACTGTACTTTCTCGCGAGAGACCTTAGAAAATCGAAAGAGTTTAAATTTTGCTGGACATCCAACGGCCGTGTGTTTGTGCGAAAAACGGAAAACTCGCCTATAATACCTATTAGTAACGAACAGCAAGTACAACGTTTGTTTAATGACTGACTATGCCGTACTATTTATGCTTTCTATAAATCGATTACTCAAAGTGAGAACAACTCACTGTTTGCAAAATTAGTTTATGTTTTAGTTTACGTAGTTATTGTGTGCAGCAGTATTCTAAACAAATGTAAGTATTATGCCCTATCAATTAGTACAATTACTATTTGCCTGCGAAATGCGAAATATAACTTTAATGTACCGTTTCAGCACCTTAATCCCGTCTTAGCTACCAATAAAATATGTTTAGACTACCTACTAGCTTTACAAAACCACCCTGAACTTTGTTATGCCTATACCTACTCCAGTGCACTCGGTTTCTTTTGTGTGACAACTTTATTTAAAACTATAGATTGTTATATTGCTATTTAATGCTACAAGAAGATATATTAAATGATCTAGACGACTTGAACGACAATAATAGTTTTACATGTAATATTGTAGACTTACCCACATTCTTACCCAAAAAAAAACCTTTGTGTTCTATTGTAACTCAAAACATTAGAAGTGTATATAGGAATATGGATGACTTGAATGTTAATTTAAGTTTATTTAAACAACACATAGATATTATTGTTCTTACGGAATGCCGATTAAATTATGACAAGCCTCTGCCAGTTAAAAATAACTACTCTAATTATTTTACGTCTAAGCAAGTTACACAAAATGATGGTGTAGTTGTTTACATAAATAACTCGTTCTCGCATCAGGTAAAAGAGATTATCCTGAAGGACGCCTCTTGTTTGCAAGTCACTACCTCGTCTTTTACCTTACTATGTATTTATCGTTCCCCGTCTGTCACCAATACCTGTAATTTCGTATCCTCTCTAGATACCTATTTGAAAAAAGCACAAATACGGAATAATATAATTATAACGGGAGACATTAACATAAACATTCTTGCGAATAATAATACCACGAATAATTATCTTAATATGCTGGCATCACACGGGCTCTTACCTACTCACAAACTTAACACACGAATAAATAGCTGTTTGGACCACGTAATTACTAATCTAAACCCCAATTTATACTACTCTAAAACGGCTATTCTTGATACAACTATTACTGATCACCACATGATATTAATTAACATCTATTCTACATCGAAAAGTGTGCCACAAATATCTACAAAATCTGTTACGGATTATGTAAATGCCTTAAATCTGTTTAAGAACAATAACCTTTGTGAATTGTTGACTATTAATGACCCCAATTTATTAACTAACAAATTACATACATACCTACAAAATTCTATAGTTTCCAGTACCAAGCTAGTAAAAATCCCTTGTAACAAACGCACGTTAAAACCTTGGATAACCTCTGGTGTCCTAAAATGTATCCAACATAGAAATAAGCTTCAAAAATATTCAAGACGCGACCCCACTAATCAAGTATCACAAATAATATACCGACGCTACAGGAACCACTGTAATAAATTGATTAAAGACCTAAAGCAAAACTATGAGCGTCAACTTCTTAATGAGGCAAAAAAAAATAATAAAACCTTATGGACAACAATAAAAAAAATTACAAATTTAAATAAACCTAAATCAAAAAATAGTGAATTGTCAAATTTATGTCAGACACCGTTGTTGTCAGCTAACCTAGTTAATAAACACTTCGCCTGTGTAGGTAAGCAACTAGCAGAAAAAATAGATACTGTAACAAGGCAGCTTAGTCTCAATAATTACTTAAATACTATACCTTCACAAAAATCTAGTATTGGTATTATACAACCGGATTTAGATGAAATTAGAACAGTTATACGCAATTTAAAAACCAAATCAGCTGCTGGCTGGGACAACATTCCGGCCACTTTTATAAAACTTGCGGAAACTGAATTAGTACCTATTCTTGAGCACCTAAGCCTACTTTGTTTTTCACAGGGAATATTTCCTGAAGCCCTAAAACGAGCAATAATTCATCCGGTTTATAAGGATGGGGACAAATCTGATGTCAACAATTACAGGCCCATCTCAGTTCTTACCTGCATATCTAAAGTTTTGGAGAAATTAATAAATGTCCGTCTAATTAAATACCTAAACAAGTTTGATATTTTATCTCCTCGCCAATTTGGTTTTCGGGAAGGTAAAAATACAGAAGAAGCAGTTCTCGAGCTAACGAATTCAATTACAAAACATATTGAAAACAAAAAGAAAGTAGTGTGTATATTCCTCGACTTGCAAAAAGCATTTGACTCTGTCTCTGTCCCCATCCTTATTCGTAAATTGGAGATTATGGGCATCCGTGGGAAATTCCTAGAATTGATCTCAAGTTACCTGAATAACAGAACACAATGCGTTAAGATTAACAGAGATGTTTATAGCATGGATGAACATACTACCCACTTCGGCGTCCCTCAGGGCAGCGTACTAGGTCCGACTCTGTTTTTAACCTACATAAATGATCTTACCGACATACATATCACCAACGGCTCAGTTATCTCTTACGCGGATGATACTGCACTTCTTTTCTGCGGAGAAAACTGGGAAGAGGTGTATGCTTATGCTGAGCGAGGACTAACTAAAGTAATAAACTGGCTGCAAACTAACCTACTTACTCTAAACATCAAAAAAACAAATTACGTTTCTTTTTCAATCCAAAAAAGTTTACAACCTGACCGATATAAACATACGTTAATAGCACATACGTGTGGAACTAATTTAAATAATGACTGTTCCTGTCTCCGCCTTAACCATGTAACATCTACTAAATACTTAGGTGTCCAAATAGATCAATCTCTCTCCTGGGAATTACAAAATGACGTTACTGCTAATCGAATACGTAAAATGATTTGGTTATTTAAATATCTTAAGAATATAGCTGATAGAGAACTGCTAATATACATATATAAAACGCTACTACAATCTATAATACTTTACTGTCTACCTATATGGGGCGGTACGCATAAAACCAAACTTATTACCCTAGAAAGGGCTCAACGGTCTATCCTCAAAGTACTCTTAGGGAGAAACAAAAGACACAGCACTGTTGATGTATACCGAGAAGCTGATGTGCTGACTGTAAGGCAGCTATTTATTTTAAATTGTGTTCTTAAAACTCACAAAAATCTAAAAGTAAATAAAGAACTATTAAATAAGCGTAAAATTAATGTCGTAATAACACAGTTTAATAAAGCAAAAACTGCATTTGCTCGGAAACAATTCCATAATCTTTCTATCACATTATATAACAAAGTTAATAGACTCACAAACATATATACTAAAGGCATTGGCGAATGTAAAATATTTCTTGAAACTTGGTTAAAAGGGAAAACCTATAGTGAAACTGAAGAATTATTGCTGTAACACACCTTTGTATACAAGATTATAAGTACATAGTTTAGTGTTCGAAATGCGGGTAGATTGAGTAGGACCTTCACATTTCTTTTAATACTACATAATAATGTATTGTATACTTTGTATTTGTCTAGTTTCATCGGGAAGGCCATACTCAACTTATCTGTAGTGACGAATAAAATATTATAATTAGGAATATAAGTATAATTATATAAATTTTTGGATAACTATATTTATTTCTAGCAAAATCTTTGTATGAAAGAGCGAATACCTCCTAACACAAGTTTTTAACTTAAAAGGAGGATTCAACACCTTATGTATCAATTTGTTGGAAATAAATGAATTTGAATTTGAATTTGAACATATTTACACATGCAGGAGTCCGCTGGATGCGGGTGGCACAGAACCGGTCATTGTGGCAATCTTTGGGGGAGGCCTATGTTCAGCAGTGGATGTCTTTCGGCTGATATGATGATGATATATGCTAACAGATGACGTGACATTGTACCCTCACTGTTAATAATATTAATATATTAAATTTAAAATGTATGAATACATTTGTAATAAAATAAGTAAAAAAGTTTTAATTTAAACGGTTTTTATTGCACCAAAAACTAGAAAATAAAAATAAGTTGTAACTAACCGTAGATGCTACTTTCTGTAGATTAGTCACGTGAAACTATTATCACTGTAGTCTTCCCAAGTTGGATGCTGAAAGCCACGTTTAGCCTCTATGTCAGTGGATTAAGCGTTACCTAATCGGAAACTTTTACCAAACTGAAATAAAAACGTGGGGCGTACGCAATTGTGATTAAGTCACTAAAGTTATTTAAGAACAAACATAAAAATCAAGACAGCAATAGTGTAATAAGTTTTGTTTTGGCTTTGACAAAAGTTATTTACCTCTGTAGAAGTGTAGGAACAGATGGATGATTAATTGCAAAATTAAAGCTACAATTACATATTTTGAACTTGTATGTTTCTTTATAATAATGCCCCACGTTTTTATTTCAGTTTGGTAAAAGTTTCCGATTAGGTAACGCTTAATCCACTGACATAGAGGCTAAACGTGGCTTTCAGCATCCAACTTGGGAAGACTACAGTGATAATAGTTTCACGTGACTAATCTACAGAAAGTAGCATCTACGGTTAGTTACAACTTATTTTTATTTTCTAGTTTTTGGTGCAATAAAAACCGTTTAAATTAAAACTTTTTTACTTATTTTATTTTCAAGTTTTTAGTGCAATTGTAAAGTTAATTTCCGATACTATACCTACTTATTGTAGATCAAAGATGTTGTTTGTAATTATGCAATACAATTATGCATGCTAGCGTTTAACTCTCGCGCTTTAATCACGACACATATGTAAACGTAATGGACATTATTTTATGTGTAACGAGAACGGAATCCCTGCTGAATAGATATTTTTAGAAATCCAACACTAAAAAAATGTCAGCTTGAATGCCCGAAGTGTCTCAAATGGACGTGTTATTCATACAATACCTTAGATAACAGAGATTTGACAATGAGGAATATATCAATCAATTTAGTTTATTGAGAAAATCAAGATTTTTTTTTATATTGTACACATTATACAAGTCGAATTTCGAGACTATAAAATATGAACTCATACTGTCAGTAGACCAACCGGAGGACCGCAGGTCTGATGGAAAGTCCGACGCGAACCAAGGGCCCAAAGGGTCAATCCATGCAGTCTATCAACTGGAGAGCCATAGGGTTGACGGCACTATGGCGTGCGTGCCATACGTGAACCGGAGGGACTCACACTTTCTGTCTATCAACCGGACGGCCGCAAGCCCGACGGCACGCCCTACGCGAACCCGAGGGATATACTCATACTCTCAGTCTAATCAACCTGATGACTGCAGGTCCAACGGCACGTCCTACGCGAGTCATACACGCTGTAAGTCTATCAGCTGGAGGGCCGCAGGCCCGACGGCTCGCCCTACGCGATCCACTCACGCTGTCACTTTATCAGCTGGAGGGCCGCAGGCCCGACAGCTTGCGCTACGCGAACCACTCACGCTGTCACTCTATCAGCTGGAGGGCCGCAGGCCCGACGGCCCGTCCTACGCGAACCACTCACACTGTCAGTCTATCAGCTGGAGGGCCGAAGGCCCGACGGCTCGGCCTACGCTACGCGATCCACTCACGCTGTCACTTTATCAGCTGGAGGGCCACTGGCCCGACTGCTTGCCCTACGCGCTACGCGATCCACTGACGCTCTCACTCTATCAGCTGGAGGGCCGAAGGCCCGACGACTCGGCCTACGCTACGCGATCCACTCACGCTGTCGCTTTATCAGCTGGAGGGCCGAAGGCCCGACGGCTCGCCCTACGCTACGCTATCCACTCACGCTGTCACTTTATCAGTTGGAGGGCCGCAGGCCCGACGGCTCGCCCTACGCGATCCACTCACGCTGTCACTATATCAGCTGGAGGGCCACAGGCCCGACGGCCAGCCCTATGCGAACCACTCAAGCTGTCACTCTATGAGCTACGCGATCCACTCACGCTGTCACTTTATCAGCTGGAGGGCCACAGGCCCGACGGCTCGCTCTACGCGAACCACTCACGCTGTCACTCTATCAGCTGGAGGGCTGCATGCCCGACTGCTTGCCCTACGCGATCCACTGACGCTGTCACTCTATCAGCTGGAGGGCCGAAGGCCCGACGGCTCGGCCTACGCTACGCGATCCACTGACGCTGTCACTTTATCAGCTGGAGGGCCGCAGGCCCGACGGCTCGCCCTACGCGATCCACTCACGCTGTCACTATATCAGCTGGAGGGCCGCAGGCCCGACGGCCTGTCCTACGCGAACCACTCACGCTGTTAGTCTATCAGCCGGACCCAATAGCGCGCCCTACACGAACCACTCACGCTGTCAGTCTATCGGCCGGAGGGCGGTAGGCCCGACGGCTCGCCCTACGCGAACTACTCACTCTGTCAGCGTTTTAGACGGAGGGCCGCAGGCCCGACGGCTCGGCCTACGCTACGCGATCCACTGACGCTGTCACTTTATCAGCTGGAGGGCCGCAGGCCCGACGGCTCGCCCTACGCGATCCACTCACGCTGTCACTATATCAGCTGGAGGGCCGCAGGCCCGACGGCCTGTCCTACGCGAACCACTCACGCTGTTAGTCTATCAGCCGGACCCAATAGCGCGCCCTACACGAACCACTCACGCTGTCAGTCTATCGGCCGGAGGGCGGTAGGCCCGACGGCTCGCCCTACGCGAACTACTCACTCTGTCAGCGTTTTAGTTAGTTAGTTAGTTAGTTATCCTGGGCTTTTTCCGCAACTCGACAACCATCGTGCCTTTTTTGCGTGATAGCGAGGTAGCCCTATTCCAACCATCCAAGCTCCTCCACGAAACTCAGTGTATGTTTCAGGTTGCTAAATGCCTCCTTTAGTGTATGTGGAGTCCCCAAGTGCCTGCTCCTGTATACCTCTACCTGTTTACAATTTAGAAGAATGTGTTTTGCTGTTTCCTCCTCTTCCATGCAGGCCCTGCACATAGGGCTATCTGTTTTGCCCATATTGTGCAGATGTTTGTTTAATGTGTTGTGTCCCGTGATCAATCCTACTATTTTCCTCAGTTTGTGTCTGGGCGTTCGTAGTAGGGTTTTAGTGAGTTTACAGTTCAATTCGGGTAGTACTTCTTTGGTCTGTCTGCAGGAAACCAGATCGTTCCAGCATTTATTGTGGAGATGTCGGTGATATAGACCGAGTTGGTTTCGTATGTATGATAAAGGTAGTGGTATGATGGGTTCCGGTCCGTACGACGGTGTCTCTGATCCTTTTCTCGCCAGTTCATCCGCCGCATCGTTTCCTCTTGAGCCACTGTGTCCTTTTATCCATTGTATAGTCACTTTGTTCCCTTCTTTGCTTTCCTCCATGAGGCAGCTGTGACATTCTAATATAAGTTCTGAGGTGAATTTGTTACTTTGTAGCGCTTGCAGCACTGATTTACTGTCTGACAGTATTAGTATATTTTCATTTTTGGTTTTTCGTCTCCTCAGTGCCTTGCAGGCTTCTATTATTCCTACACATTCCGTCTGGAACACTGTGCTATGTTCTCCTAGAGGTCTCGAAATGTGCATGTTAAGGTCTTCTGAGAAGACTCCACATCCGGTACCTTCATTTGTTTTTGAGCCATCTGTAAATATTCTTAGGTGTGTTTGATTCAGTCCTTCCTTCTGATCCTCTGTTAACGATATGGCATAATCTTTCCAGAAGATCATCGTCTTTGGTACTTTGTCAATAGGTGCCTCAAGTATTGGCATACTAGAGATCATCTTGTCATAGATCTTTTTGTGTGCCGAGCTGAGGTTTGACCATAAGTTCAGGTTTTTAAGCCGAAGCGCTGTGGCGGCCGCTTCTTTCTGTATGTGCATATGTAACGGTAGCAGTCCTAGTATTATTTCCAGTGCTGCAGTCGGAGTGGTTCTCATGCAGCCTGTGGTTGCCACACATGCTAGTCTTTGTATCTTGCTTAGTTTATTTATTGTGGTGGTTTGCTGTGTGCGAGGCCACCACACAACCGAGCCATAGCTGATCATCGGCAATATGACCATTTTGTATAGCCACAGTATTATGTGAGGTGCTAGGCCCCATCTCTTGCCCACCATCCTTCGGCATTGCCAAAAGGTTACTGTAGCTCTGTTCAGATTATTGTCCAAATGTTTGCCCCAGTTGAGTTTGTCATCCAGGGTTATTCCTAGGTATTTAACTTCCTTTGAAAGCGTTAGTTTCGTTCCGAAGAGAGTTGGCATTTCGTAGCTACCCAACTTTCTTCTATGTGTGAAGAGCATTGCATCTGTCTTTTTTGGGTTTACCGATAGGTCATTCTCCCTGCACCATTTCTCCACTATCCTTAGTGCAGATTGTGTCAGGTCACATAATGTGCTTATTATCAAGCCGCTGACTATTATCACTAGGTCATCAGCGTATGCTATAGTCATAAAATGTCTGTTATTTAGTTCCTTTACTAGATCGTTCACTACCAGGTTCCAGAGTAGTGGTGATAGTACTCCTCCCTGGGGGCATCCTCTCATAACGAGTGCCTGGTGTTCTTTGTTGTCAGACAGTATTACTACTCTCTGTTTGAGCATGTTCATGATCCATTCTGTTATAAGGTGGTTTGTTCCGTGTCTTTGTAGCGCTAACTGAATGCTGCTAAAGTTGGTTTTGTCAAAGGCCCCTTCTATATCGATAAAGGTGCCGAGGCAAGAGTTTTTCCTCTCCAGTGCGTTTTCTATATTGCTCACTACAGCATGAAGGGCTGAGTCTGTTGATTTGCCTTGACTATAGGCGTGTTGGTTTGGATGTATTGTTATGTTCTTAAGAGCCGTATCCTTCAGTTCTCTGTCGCACAATCTTTCTAGAGTTTTTAATAAGAAGGATGTGAGGCTTATTGGCCTGAATGACTTGGGGTCCGAATAGTCAGTCTTGCCGGGTTTTGGTAGGAAGATAACTTTTACTTCCCTCCATTTGTGTGGTATGTATCTCAATGCTATGCAACTGCAGAGTATATTTGATACCTGTTCCATTAGTTTTAGGCCTCCCCATTTTAGTAGTGCTGGGAAGATTCCGTCTGTGCCTGGCGACTTATAGCTTTCAAAACTATTCACAGCCCATATTGTTTTGTTAATTTCTGTTATGCGTTCCGCTGTCTCCCACTCAGTCTCAGTTGGGTAGTATTCCGTTGTTTGTTCGTCTTGGTCTTGTTTGTTTACTACTCTACATCCCGGGAAGTGTGTTTCCACCATTAGCCGTTCCGTTTCAGCTGGAGTGGTGGTAGTGGTGTTGTCCAGTCTCCGCAGGGTGCCTAGTAGCTGTTTCGGTTGATCTGCGAGGATCTTCCTTGTTCTGTTTGCATGCGTTGTCGTGGATATGTTGTCACAGAATTTCCGCCATGAGAGGGATTTTCTGTATCTTAGTCTTTTTTTGAAGTCTGATTTGGCCGTCTTGTAAGCGTCCCAATCATCGTCAGATCTTGTGTTCATTGCTCTGTTCAAGAGTCGTCTCATTTTTGTTCTCAATCGTTGCAACTCCGGTCCCCACCAGCCGTTGTTGTTTTTCCTAGCCGGTGGTGTCGATAGTGGACATGTGTTTTCAAAGCTGTCAGTTATGTTTGTAGTAAGTGAGTTTACCTGTTTCTCCAACTCCCTTGTATTGTTAGGTCTGTAAGTTTGTGTATTTTTTAGTTTACCTTCGACAAGTTCCCTATACGCCGGTATATCCGTGCGTCTTGGGTTTCTTCTTGGCGTTATTGTGTGGGTGTCAGCAGTTAGGTCGTACCGTATCCATCTGTGGTCGGAGCAGGATAACTCTTCCGACACGTGCCAGTTGGATATATGTTGCGCAGCCAGACCTGTGCTTAGAGTAATGTCAATTATAGTGTTACATCTACGAGTGACAAAAGTTGGTTTAGATCCTGTGTTTAATATATCTAGGTTAGTAGTCATTAGGTATTCCACTAGTTCGTTACCTCTTTTGTTGTTTGTTTCCATTCCCCATAGGTTGTGGTGGCCGTTGCAGTCAGCGGATATGACCAGCTCGAGCCTTTCATGTTCACAGTAGCGTATGAGGTCGTTCAGCTCCGCTGGAGGTGGATCATCCTCTGCCGCCATGTACGCGGTCGCCAGTACTATCTCCGGCAGCTTTGAGTTTTGTGTTCTGAGAAATTTTATGGCACACACGTCTCTGGAACAGAATTGAGTTAGTGGTTGTGCCATAATGTTTCGGGATATATATATGCATGTTCTAGGTTTACAATGTGTATTATAGAAAATATTACCTCCGGTGTTACAAAGGCCGTTTATGCGTGTGTTTCTGATCCACGGCTCCTGGATCAGGGCTATCGATGGTTGGTTAACCTCCAGCCATTTTCGAAGTTGAGCCGTTGCAGATTCGCTGTGCTGGAGGTTAACCTGTAGTATTTTACATTGGGAAGGCGCCATCAGAGGGTGTTCCCCCCGCCTTCCCCTTTAGGTCCAGGAGACTAATTCCTTTCGGAAGGCCGTCCTCGTCGTCGGATTCCAGCAGTATGCCTTCCTCTTCGTCCGAGTTCCGCGCTTCCTCTGTTTCCATTGCAGAGGGGGTGCTCGCCTTGGGTGCGATGGTTGGCGCGTTTTCCTCCCCTCCTGCCGTGGTGGTCTCCTCCTTGGTCTGTTTCTCAGGCGGGGAATCCCTGAAGCGTCCTCCGGCATGATGGAAACGGATGTAGATTGTCCCACACATGTAGTTCAACCTTCTTCCCTTTTCCATCATGGTAGGCACGATGTCTTCAGGTATTCCCACCAAGAGTAAGGTATTCCCTTTTTTCTTGAGGGGTATCGCATGTTGCAGCGTCCATTTCCTCACCATGGCCCACGGGTTCTGGAAGTTGAGGACCCGGCCGACCTTGGTGAGATCCGTTTCTAGCGACGGTATCAGGATGCCGCACCTCACGCTCCGGACCATCTCATCCTCCCTCCTTCCGATAAGATGGTCTCCGTTCGCCAGGGCAGCAGTCTCCAGCCACTTCATCAGCCAAGCCTTGGTGTTCGTGTCCTGGCACCACAGTTTCAGGTACCCGTCCACCAGGCTTGGCTTACCTGCAAACGCTGGGGCCTCCGTTACCGCGTCCAGATCGGTGTCCAGGGCCGCTTGGAAAATAGCGTCCCCGATCTTCTTTTCCACCTCCTCAGCGTCCTGCTTTGTCAGCCTGCCCGTGCGCACGTTTGTGATCGCAACCGTCAGGTCTGACGCCGCCGCCGCTGCGTAGGTGGATGGTTTTGGCCGGTCCCCGTCAGTGCATCGCCTCTTATGCTCGCCTCGGGGGGATATGGTTTCATCCAGGCGTGCCCTCTTGGCTATCCCCTCTGGTTTTTTCGCCTGGCTCTGTTCTGCAGGTGTTGACGCTTCCCCGTCTCTCCCAGCGTCAGTCACCTGTAGGTTTTCAGAGGCACGACTTTCCGCTTCTCTTCGCTTTTGAAGCCGCTGCCTCTTCCTCTGCGAGAGTTTCCTCCGCTGGAGTGCGTTTGTGTCGGTCTGGGCAGGCATCCCCTTGGGTTTGCACCTGATCTCCCAGCCGGGATCTATGGGCTGCTTAGAGGGTTCGACTGTTGTCGTCCCGCTCTTCACCGCCGTTGTTTGTTTTGAGGTTCCGGCTACTGGAGGCCTCATCGTCTCCGGTTTAGCCATCTTGGCTGGGGTTCCGGTTGGTACCCCTGCTTCCGATGGCTGCCCCAGCTTCAACGTTTCCTCTTTGGCCGGTCCCCCTTCTGTGCTCTTCTCCCTCCTTAGTGCTTCAGCTTTCGCCGTCTCATCTAAGGAGGAAGAAGTTTGTGTGTTTGTTTGTTTTGTTTTTTTTATTGATTTTTTTGCTTTATTCTCCATACAGTTCCCACGAGTAGCTAGGGATGTACTAGGTCCATCCGCGCAGAGCCCCGCTTGCGCAGATAAGGCAAAGATTCAACAGGTAGTTGCCCAATACCTGAGGCCACCGTTCGCGACTGGTCTCACCACCAGCCATGCATCTCTCAGCACGGTGAACACCTTAGATTGGTATGGGAGGACTTTTATATTTTGTATAATAGATACTTAAATATGTAGACTTACATGTATTTAATAACATCCGGCGGGTTGGGAGTGCCACATCACCGTTAGGAGCGTCGCCCGCGCCGGATGCCGCCCTCATACTCAGCTACTAGTGGCCTGGGGTAGAATGGTAGATAATGCGACGCCCATTGACCACTAGCATTGCCCAGGGAGTACGATCAACCCCTGGTTGACTCCATACGGACAAGGACGTGTATGATGACTTGAGGTGCAGGCCAATATCCCAGCGTCGCATACCTGAGAGTACCCGCTCACCTCCACTCCCCCGACGGCTCGCCCTACGCGATCCACTCACGCTGTCACTATATCAGCTGGAGGGCCACAGGCCCGACGGCCAGCCCTATGCGAACCACTCAAGCTGTCACTCTATGAGCTACGCGATCCACTCACGCTGTCACTTTATCAGCTGGAGGGCCACAGGCCCGACGGCTCGCTCTACGCGAACCACTCACGCTGTCACTCTATCAGCTGGAGGGCTGCAGGCCCGACTGCTTGCCCTACGAGATCCACTGACGCTGTCACTCTATCAGCTGGAGGGCCGAAGGCCCGACGGCTCGGCCTACGCTACGCGATCCACTGACGCTGTCACTTTATCAGCTGGAGGGCCGCAGGCCCGACGGCTCGCCCTACGCGATCCACTCACGCTGTCACTATATCAGCTGGAGGGCCGCAGGCCCGACGGCCTGTCCTACGCGAACCACTCACGCTGTTAGTCTATCAGCCGGACCCAATAGCGCGCCCTACACGAACCACTCACGCTGTCAGTCTATCGGCCGGAGGGCGGTAGGCCCGACGGCTCGCCCTACGCGAACTACTCACTCTGTCAGCGTTTTAGACGGAGGGCCGCAGGCCCGACGGCTCGGCCTACGCTACGCGATCCACTGACGCTGTCACTTTATTAGCTGGAGGGCCGCAGGCCCGACGGCTCGCCCTACGCGATCCACTCACGCTGTCACTATATCAGCTGGAGGGCCGCAGGCCCGACGGCCTGTCCTACGCGAACCACTCACGCTGTCAGTCTATCGGCCGGAGGGCGGTAGGCCCGACGGCTCGCCCTACGCGAACTACTCACTCTGTCAGCGTTTTAGACGGAGGGCCGCAGGCCCGACGGCTCGCTCTACGCGAACCCGAAGGCTTGAGGGGTGAACTCACACTATCAACAAGCGGACCAGCCCTACGTCCTACGCGAACTACCCACACTGTCAGCGGTTATGGCACACTAATAGCGGTTATTTTACACACTAATAGAGGTTAGGATTTGGGAGTGATCGAGTATTCAATGTATATGTTTTTACCCATTAGCTAAAGCATTACTTTTAATTCAACATTTCGATTAACCTGGCGGTTACGGCAGG
Organism: Thaumatotibia leucotreta; assembly: GCA_025490895.1. Classification (NCBI taxonomy): domain Eukaryota; kingdom Metazoa; phylum Arthropoda; class Insecta; order Lepidoptera; family Tortricidae; genus Thaumatotibia; species Thaumatotibia leucotreta. Next base: position 5,969 of record JALPQI010019487.1, on the reverse strand, counting down.
CAGTGGCACGTGTCTCAGCAGCATCAGGTTTGCGGAGTTGGAAGTCACTATTAAATCCGTCTGTATCTTTTCGTCCAATATTTCGCAGGGTTTAAAGACGAAAGTCTTCATTTGATCAGTCTATGTTGCCAGTGATAACATACGGTACTAAACCGTGGTCGCTTACAATGGGCCTCATAAGAAGGCTCAATGTCACCCAAAGGGCAATGGAGAGGACTATGCTAGGAGTCTCTCTGCGATATCGGATTAGAAATGAGACCATCCGCAGCAGAATCAAAGTAACCGATATAGCTCTTCGAATCTTTAAACTGAAGCAGCAGTGGGCGGGGCTCGTTGCGTGTGGAACCGATGGCCGTTGGTACGGTAAGGTTTTCGAGTGGCGGTCACGTACCGGAAGGCGCAGCGTGGGTAGGCCCCCCACAAGGTGGACCTATGACCTGGTGAAGGTCGCTGGATGCAGGTGGCACAGGGCCGGTCGATGATGATGATGATAATGAAATCCGTATCTTTCTACCAAATATCTAAAGCAGTTCTTCAAAATCTGCATAACGCTAAACCTAGCGGTTGTGTCAGGCAGTAACACTAGAGTATCAGATTTGAGGAGTTGGACGTTAGTATTAAATTCGCATGTTTCTATTTAAGTAATATCTAAAGAACTTCTTTAAAATCAAGATATCGATAAAAGATAAACCTTGCGGTTATTGTAGGCAGTACTGCAGCATCAGGAGTGAGGAGTTTGAAGTCAAGATCAGGCTGTTAGTATTTGATTATGCCAAACATGCTATACTTTCATTTTCACGTGTCTAACACTCTCAGTTAAGGCAAGCAGTACGTCTGCAGCATCAGGCTTTGAGGATACAAGGATAAAAATATTATAATATTGCATTGTCATGGGGACTTGATAAGTGTTCAAAATTTCATTGATTTTGGTGCAGTAGAAGTGGTCGAAAAATCGATCACAAGATTTGAAGCATCGACGACAGTTGATACGCGGTGAAGTTAATAAAAACCGTTTAAAAACCACCACATTTTCAAATGGAAGATTACCACACAGCTTCAAAATTAATAAATGATGATGATGATGATGATGATGATGATGATGACACATGCATAGTAATGAACTCTTTCAACCATTTCTGATTTGATCAAAATATCTCTTATACTTTTTGAGATAGGTTGATTTAACTGTAATTTTATTTTTTTACTGCAAGTCCGACTCACACTTGACCATTTTTTATATTCTATGTCCCGATCCGAGGTCTTCTGAATACGACGGTGAAGTTTTCATTAAAATCCATCCAGCCGTTCTCTCGTGATGCTCCGTGCAATAAACAGACAAACAGACAAAAATTTTAAAAATTACATAAATGTGATCTATTGTCGATTTTAAGACCTCCTCCATCATTTTTTTGTAAATATCTTCCATGTACAGACTTTCGACCCTCTTCAGCTTTATTATATGTATAGATATATGCCGTTGCCTATACTTACATTCCGCTTAAATGAAAATAAACATATCATAAAATAAATAAAGTAGCATTTCCGTTATTTTTATTTAACCCTATAATTTCAGAAATCCCATCTCTAACTTTTGATCAGTGGTGCCTAAAATTAGGAAAAAGACATGCTACTACAACTAAGAAGTTAGAAGATATTTATTATAGAATAAAACATATTTTTTTGTAAAATTTAACTGACTATGATTTGGTTTTACCATTACAAGTTACAGCATATTAGTTATGCATCAGAAAATATAAGTATAAGAAATTAAGAATGCTGGAAGTCGATTAAAAGTGCTGGGACTGACTAAGTAGTTTTACTATGTCATTCCTGATCCTGAACACCAGGTCCAATCAGCAATAAAGCAAATAGGTACCATACATACCTAATTAAGTAATTATACTAATTACCTATAAAGGTACATACAAGTTGGTTACCCCATTACCCTAAAATTTAAAGTTTGAGCATCCAAGTGGTGTCGCCGACTCCCCGACGTCGCTCGGACGGTCTCACCTTGTTTTCTTCCGCCATGGGATACTCAATGTTTTACCCTAGACCAAAAAAGTACCGATTTTCGCCCTAATTGAGCAAACACATTACAAAAATAACCTGAATTTTTTGCTTAGCGACAAATCAGATGGTAAATATTATTCTAGACAATATTTTCTTATACACAATAATAATTACGTAGAATATTCTTCGGTACAAGCTACCTTAATTGAGTAAATACTGTCTTAGAATGACAGAAATAGGTAGAGAAAGCACAATATATTTACCTTGTGGCATGACAAACTTATTTTGCGGTTCCGAAAAGATTTCCTTCAAAAGAGCCCCGCGAATGAAGTTTGTGGACGTATTTCATCGACTGCAATGTTAATTTGGCAATGTTATTTGTGTGTCTTAAATTCTAGACATGTCATTGTCGATATAATCTTGTATTTCATCAAGAAATGTGGTGAAATATTGTATAAGGTGGCTTAGATTACCTACAAAATATTTACTAAAGGCTTGGAAAAATTACTAAACTTGACAGCTGAAAATGTTTGTAATCAAGTAATCAATCATACAGAAATAAAAATAGCTATATCGATACACTGTTCACCTAGGGAGATAAGTACGGTATTATTAAAGAGAGCCTGTTAGAAGTCCGACGCTAGGCGCAGGACTTTTAATGACTCGAGCTTGTAATTATTTTACCGACCGCGATGCATACAATGTTTTTCATCACACTTGCGATCAAAAAAATAAGTTTGAAAAAATAAATTTAAATAACGATATAACATTTAGAAAAGTTAAGTTCCCGAAGAAGTTATTGAAAATCCCCGCGACGCATGCAAGCAATAGCATACTTAGAAAGTAAGTAAAAATATTCCACTACGTCGTAACACTCGTAACCAAACTCGACAACTCTCCGTTGCGTTGAATTTGCTATAGAGGGCGCTGTAATCAATTCATGATTAGAAACTATCAATTTGTTTTTATAATTAAACAAATTGATATTGGTGTTACTTTTTTACAATGCGGATAATCCCACAATGTCGTAACAGATGTGCTTACCATAGAAAAAAAAACAACTGCGAAAGACTCTGGTTGCCACGGGATTCGAACCCGCTTCCTATGGATTACCGGTCCAACGTGCTTCCAATTACACCAGACGACCTTCCGTGAATCACAGCGAATTTACTACAACTACAGAGTAAGTAAAAATATGTTTTAATAGTTTATGTTCTTCGTGGGTAAGTATAGTAGGTATTACTAACGAAAGTCTGGTTAGAAGACCGAAGCCAAGCGCTTTTCATGACTCAAGTTTGTAATCCGCTTACCGACCGGAATGCATACAATGTTTTTCATCACAATTGCTAGTAAAAATGAAGTTTCAAGGCAAAGCAAAGTCAGTAGGTAATTCTTAGGGTGCGGCTCCACTGAGGCGGAGAGGAGCGGAGATGTGAAAAATTGACCAATTACATTCTTCAAATTCAAAATTTGAAACACTGTCATGCGGTCTCATTGGCCAATTTTGCACATCTCCGCTCCTCTCCGCCTCAGTGGAGCCACACCCTAATCACTAAAAACTCACACTTGTTAAAAAAAATGTTGTTGTTGTTAAAAATTTACCGTGGATGGTTGGACGAGTTTAACCGTTTAATTATATTTATAGTTAGTATGTCTGACGAAAGTTTAAACTCATTATCTATCATTTTTTTTTCATATTTTTGGACCACACCACGGATCAAAAGTTATTTTTTGGAGCGGTTATCTCCAAAAATATTGAGTTTAGAAAAAACTTTCTTATGGTACCCTTATTATATTTGAAGGATTTATTTGACGATACCCGATATGTACTATAGGATAACAAAAACATCCCCTTTTACTACTCAGGGTGGTGCCCTAAAAAAATGTTGTCCTACAAAGTTGCAAAGTTTTTGTACTAACGGCCACTGAGTTATGATGCAGACAAACAGACAGACGGACGTGGCGAAACTATAAGGGTTCCTAGTTTACTACGGAACCCTAAAAACATCACGTCCCGACAGATCGTAACCAGGTCGTCCACAGACGGCATAGCTATAAAACTGCTATCGTGGCCTTTTTATAGGCAATTTGGGTTTGTACCTCCGTTACTTAGGACGCTTTAAATAAACCATTAAGCGATTCCTGCGCTGAATCTAGAATTCTAGATAATGCTGTAGTCTATTAGACATACTTGGTTTATGTTTTGGTATATGAAAAATGATTTATTCGTTAACACTTTCATTGCGGATGAGTGCTACGCGCTACGCTCGTAGCCGATCCCGTGATTTTTCCGCTTTGTAGCGAAAATGGACCTCCTACAGAGAACTCCCGTTGGGAGTTCCCCGCGCTCAAAGTATTAACTTATAGTGCTAGTGTACAATACACTGGTAACCGCTTTTTAAGTAGATAATTACCTGTGCTAAGGGGCACCGCTCTCCCATATGTATCACATGTATAGCCGTGGTAGTTGTAAGGTTGAGATTTGCATGCATCTTAATCTAATCTATTGGATTGAAAAAAAAAAGAATTATTTAATTATACATTTTTGCCACTGGGGCCTATATTCGATCTAGTCTAGTTTTAATCTCATTTAAATATAAGTATATTAGGTTAAACTTGAATTTATAAGAAAAAAAAATTTACGTGATGGAATCTTCTTTTCGTTGTCTTGTTTCACTTTGTCACGCTAGATTTTTTATCATATTTATCTTCAAAACTACAATGTATATATACATAGATTTTACAATGTCGTAACAGATGTGCTTACCATAGAAAAAATCAACTGCTAAAGACTGATAGATTTTAATTTATACATCAGAAATTAAAAACAAAACATCATCTCATACAAAAATTACCACTGCGTCACGTTTTTTAGGGACACAAAATAAGACAACGAAAATAATTTTGACCAGATTTCATTGAGATACGTTGTGTCGATGGGAAAAGGTATAGTTCACCGTTCAAATCTTAGAGGATTAATTCTGACGTCATATTGACGGACTTTTACTTTGGGGCCGACATTCAATTCGAGAAAAAAATCTGATGTCTCATACATTTCCGCTGAACTGATATCTTAGGGTTTGTATGAAATATCAGATTTATTTCTCGAATCGGATGTCGGTCCCTTAGTAAAAGTTCATCAATATGATTTAACCCCCTAAAGTTTGGCCGGACAGTAAAAAAAACATTATTAGGTATTTATTAGCAAATTTTTTATCACCTTGCAAGCTTATCACCTTGTAAGTGGGGTCGAAAAGTTTAGTGCTCGAGTGGAGACCACGGCTAGGCAAACGCAGCGGAGGACGTCCACCCACTTATATTATATATTTATATATGTGGAGGTCCAGAAGGGAGGCCTATGTTCAGCAGTGGACGTCTTATGGCTGAGATGATGATGATGATTGATGATTGCAAGTTTATATCCCTACTCAATTTGATATTTGAAATGATCTCTAGATTACATGCAGCCTGATTATGATTGCCACTTTATTTTCCTTCCTTCCCTTTTATTTTTATTACCTGCTCTTTAAGTAGGAAAACGAGTAAATTATGTATGGAAGCGAGCTCCATACAAGGTTTCTCAGAAAGAATACAAGACGAATGCTTGCTCAAAGCGCGCGTGGGCACAGAACTTCTCCGACAGACTCAGCATCAGCATGATCAATCTGCATTTTTATTTAGTCTATTTTCATAATTTTGAGGTTATTGGTAAATTTTGGATTATTTCTACTCATAATCATGATGTCTGTTGATCACAATGGGGGCGAAAATGTCCCCATTTTGTTACCATTTTCCATTAACTTTGTATGGCAGTAACAAAGGAGGAAAGCCGTAAAATGCCTGAAAATTTTGGGACATTTTTTTCCTTTTGCGATCGAAAGAGCTCCTGCGTAGAAATAACCCAAAGTTTATTTACTTTGTTACTACTTAAATCCTTAAACCTTGAGTTCTTCATG
>JALPQI010019486.1:0-21558 GCA_025490895.1 Thaumatotibia leucotreta | reverse complement strand
ATGTTTGTCACTTTTGGGTTTATTTATATAGGAGGATCTGCTTTGTGGATTTTAATGCCGTTTGTGAATAGAAGAAAAAAGAAGTTGGAAGAGCAAAAAGTTCAAGTTTAATTAAAAATCGTAGCTAATTCTAACAAAATGTCGGTCTGGCTTTGTCTTGCTTTAAGATTTTTATTAAGATTGCATATACGAATGGATCTAGAACAGGTTTATCGATGATGCTGGTTAAAATCTAGGTATTTTCGTTTAGTATATACGTCTGAATACGAATTGCAAGTATATAGGTATTTTTATGTACTGGCCCCAGAGTTAGAGGTAGGATATTAAAAACGGTAAAATTCCAAAGACAAGAATAACAGAGACTGTTAATTCACATTCACATGTCAATCTTAGTCCTCTATTTTAGAGGAATGAAAGTGACATTATCTGTTTGATACTTATGATCAGAAATCGGAAAAATGAGTGTCATCAAATAATTTCTTGAAATTTAATTTCTTTATCTTTGCCAGTCTATATTATTTCTGTCTTCGGCGTTATCGAACACTTTAAATAATGCGCCTAAAACGCTGTTTGCGTGCGAATATAGAATTTATTTTTGTACTCTTATTGTACGTTTAGGCATAGACAATTAAATGGTAAGACTCACAAAGCCATCTATAGTATTCTTACCGCGTATCACATCGCTCACTAGAGGGCGTTGTACGGCCACATTTGGATCTATAAGGTACAAGGTAAATTCACGAAAGCTGGCACGAATGGATCGAGTAAGTGACAGAAAGTATCTATGTGTGGATGTCTTAATGACAGTAGATACTAGTTGAACTATGTCTAAATGACAAATAGTAAGAAATGCCTTGCGATTTATATCGTCACTTTAAAATAGTGATTGGCTTAGGGTTCCAATAAGTTGACTCTAGTACCATTACCATCATCATCATTACCACGTTTAATCATTATATTATAATGACCATTGCCACCGCCCACTGAAAGTTATTATCTGGGTAAATCAACTTTTTTCTGTCTGTTATTGCCATGGTTACGGTCGCCTGAGTTGCTGGTTTTATGCGAAATTATGCTACTTCAATTATGCAAACATACATTTTTCTGGTGTTAATAAACCCTTTCCTTAATGGGCCACCTACAGACATGCAGTACTTGCATGTTTGCATAATTTAAATAGTATAATTTTGCTTATAACCTGCGTTACTCAGGCGACCGTAACCATGGCAATAACAGACAGAAAAAAGTTGATTCACCCATCTAGTTACCACAAATTATATGCAGACTTGCGCGGTAATTAACACGTTTGTAATTGACTTTTTGAGTCTTATTATAGTTTTGTCTATGGTTTAAGTTTTTAATAAATATTAAATAAAGTTACCTTACATGAGGCTTCCGGTAGTAAAGCTTTGTTATTGTTATAATTAATTATTATTGTAATTTTACGTTGTACAACATAGGTTATTTTATACAGGGTGTTTTTTTTATTTCCGTTAAATTTAAGGGAAGCTTATTTAGGTCAAATATAATTGATTTATCTAAGAAACTAGGGACTTAACTCTTACTGTTATTGAGTTATTAAAAAAATATGATTAATGACTGAACGAGTGTATTGTAACCTTTATTTTTCTTACATTCTAATGTAACTTATTTTGACATGTGCCGTCAGTCACCTGAAATTAACTTTTATGTTATTTTTAAGATTCTCTCACACTTACCATTTTATTTATTATGTACAGCCAGGGGCATAAATATATATATAATTTTAGACCTTATATTCCAGACATAAGTAAAAAAGTTTATACATATTTATGCCCTTGACTGTACGAAAACAAAAAAAAAACGTATTTTATAAAAAAGCGATATACCTACCAATTACATTGACGTACCAAGCAGACTGTTAAATTTAACGGAAATAAAAAAACACGGTGTATACTTAGTGAAATTTACATTTAAATACGGCCAGAGTTTAACATTCTTATTTAACAACGACACAAACATATCCAAAATAATTATTGTAACATATTTTCATATAAATAAGTTTTATACTTTGATCAACCAGATTATCCGTAAATAATGGCGGAAAATTAAAAAATATAGGCACAAAGACTTAGTTATTCATAAAAATATTAATTTATCGCCTTGATTGACCAGAGTATATTATACAGGGTTACATTTTCACCGGTACAATAAATTTTATCGTATCATTGGTATCGATAATAAATCACATGTATCATTTTTTTTTTTTTCATTTTTATTTATTTATCCTTCATGCAAATGTAACATAATGGGCGCACTAATTACAAGGCGTCAACGGTGCGGTATGACGAGGACGGCGGGGAGTGGGGGAGGGGTGATCCAACCCGCCCCCGCCGCGCTGAACGCGATGACTTTTTAAACAAATAGTTGATAGTTCGTGCGTTTTGCTAGTTATGCAAGTCATCTATCGATAAGTTCAAACATTAGTATTTTAGTTTTTTTTGTTCCTAAAAATGCTAGTACCTATTTTGGACTACTGGGTGAATATCTGAGCGTTTCAACCGCCTAATTTATTGGCATTATTTTAGCCAAAGTTTCTAAACGTCTCAGTGTTATTTGTATAAGGTACCGTGCTTCCTTAAAATTACAAAGTAGCACATTGTAACGAATAGAACTTCGGCAAAAATGATACCACCAAAATTAGGCGGTTGAAACGCTCATATATTCACCCTACTATTAGGTACCTATAATGATTTATCGTACTGGTGAAAAAGTAACCCTGCATATTAAATATATTGTTTTAACCTTTCGTATTTACTGAATGGTTCATTGTGACAGCAATTATTAATAAAAAGGTATTCCTTTACTTCTATATTTGGTCATATTTGTTAGTTTTAAAATTATTATACGACTTCTACGATTTTATTATTATGTAATTTAAATCGAATTTATTGTTATTTTTCTTGCCAACATCTTTTGATATTAAACGTTTAACAATGCGCAAAATTAGTGTAAAATTTACTTATTTTTATATGATTTTATAAAGGTGATTTATATTTTTATATGCGTTTTATGGTTAATTATCATTCCTTGAAATTATTTAGATAATATTATCATATTTGCAAATACCAGTTAAATGCACATATTATGTTATTCGATAATGAATTGCATTATCGTGATAGGTAATTAAATTGATTCTACCAAAACCTGATTTGTGCAGATAGCTAGTATTTGCAGTATAGTAATAGAGCAGCCTAATTGCGAAAAATTGTTCACGACCTTGATTTATAATATAAATTATAACCCAATGACAGATTAAGTCCGCGAGTCGATTCTCCCTTCAAGTTCAATTCAATTTAGTTATTTATATATTGTAATCGTGTACAATACATTACGTCAAGGACTTATTAACTTTAACTTTCTTCCGGGTTTAGAAATACTCAAGAACACAACTTTCAGGTTTCATAGAAAAAGCTGCGAACATTATGGAATGGAAAACCGCTTATTTTTATGGGCATAGGCGGTTATTTCATAGAACTTGAATATCCGATAACTTGAATTCGGCTGCTCCCATTACACAAACTAATATATATTATATTGTTATAAACAGGTTTATTTGTTTTCGAATCATTCCAAAATACCTTAATGAAAAGGATAGTCTGTTGTTCGCACCATGCTATGAAAAAAGTATAATATTTTTTATATATTATGTGCATTCTATTTAGTATAATTTAAAGAAATTAAATGGAAAATCTAAAAATATTTTTTCCATGTTTTTACACAATTTCTGTAGTTAATTCCATGTTATATGTGTCGCAATGATACGAATTATATTATTATTAAGGTTTATATAACGATGTTGAAAAGCTAAGCAATGGGCAAAAAACAAGTGCCCCTGAAGTGGTAGTAATAAAAATTAGCTTACATGTTGACTGTGAATATTTAGTATATGTGCCAGTGTATACTGAAAGGTACCGTGTCTCGGTGTTTAAAATGGACTTTATTTAAGAAAACACAAGGTCTATTTTAATACTCGTGACAAGTTACTTTCCGTGTACTTATACTAATACTAACCGTAAATGTACAAATCAATTGTTTACATTTATTTACATACCTAATATAAAACATTAGAAGAAAGATAGAGCAATTGATATCACACTACTCGGTCAATGAAAACGGGTCAAGTGGTTTTTATCATAGAAAATAATGCAAACATGGAGATTTCAAATATTTTTTTAAAATATTTATAGTGTAGGTAAAATCTATTTTAAAATCAGTTTGTAATAGAATTTCCCTAAATTTATAATTAAATTTAAAAAAACTTTAAAATTGTCGTTAGGTCGGATTGTATAGACAAAAATGTAGAACGTTTAAGAAAACCACCTAAAATGTATGGTAATACGAGTTTTTTAATCATGAGTTGCTATTTTTATATCTACGGAGTCACCCGACGATAAAGTTCCGTGTTTTTCGGATCGGGTGCAAACTTCAGGGAAATTCCAATACAATCTGATGTTAAAAACGGTTCCACTTGTATTATAATTTTTTTTTATATTTGTAATCTAATCAGCATGTTTCCAGTATTTTTTATGAAAAAATCCACCTGACCCGTATTCATTGACCGTGAGTGTAAATATCAAGAATATCGAGAAGAAGGACAAAGAGCTCTCCTTTTAATAACATTTATGTAAAAATGTAATGTTATAAAAAAAATTACTTATACGGCAGTAGTTACTTTATTTCGTGGACAAGCCTTATAGGAACTTAGGAAGGAATATGCTTAAGAAAATGTATACCATACCAGTTATGTACGAGGGGCACTTTATTTTTGAGCTGTAAATGTTTCATGTGAATCATGTATCATGTGATATGTAATGTTTTTTGCCTGTTATTTGTCTTTAGGTAGCCTAAATTGTATTTTGTACATAATAAAATATGTATTTTTAAAATTGTAGTTTTCATTCAAAACGTGTATTAGTATTCCTAGATATTTTTCTAGCAGGCTCGAGAGATTGACAAAATAAAACATCGACATAACTGTTATCGATGAGTATTGAGTACACTATTCTCATAAAGATGCTAACTTCGTAAAACCTAAACCAAGAAATAAATAACCCATCTAGGCTTTATTTTTCAGTATCTAATATTACATATGAATTATTGCCTATGGCGTTAGAGTATTTTTATTAGTTATTAGTCCTTAATGATGGGCATTAAATACAAGATAACGTCGGGGATAGTACAATACTGCGTAATTAACAAATTCAATTAGGGTGAATTTGAGTGTCAATTGTTTGTTATTTTAACTCTATCTGCTTTGGTAGTTACGTGGTATTGTACTATCCCCGAGTTCCCCGACTATAAGAGAAAAATAGTGTGTCGTTATGATTCACAACTTTTGAATATAATTAGCATTCTTGTATCTCTTACCTCTAAGTTACGGTGCGTTATTTATTTATTTATTAAATATATTTATCGACTACTGCCTACGAACAAATAAAACATGGAAGCCGCAAGCCATACTACATTGCCTATCAAAAACGGTCCTGAATTTTATTTGACAAGTGTCACCTCCTCTTCAATGCATCACGGCAAAGAATTTCAAAATCAACCTATAAAAACTGAAACCGCCATTTAAAAATAGTTGTGATTGGCCCATCAAAGTTTTGATTGGCTATATTCTATAAACATTTGTCAAAGATGTTGCGCCGAAATATGCGCGGTGTTAAGAAATGCGCTATGTCCATGCGCTCTTGGCACAATTGAACAATCGTTTTTAGGGGCATTTTTGAGCTGGCGTTAGACGTCCATGTTATATATGGTCGCAGACTACTGCAAGATTTATCGATAACAATTATGTCGAGATTTAATTTTGTCAATCTCTCATTCCTGCTAGAAATATATCTATTATATTAGTAACGTTGAAATATCTTATTCGCATAAGCCTGTAACTTGTAATATAAACGAAGTCCAACAAATGAGGTCTACTTACCACTTTTATGCCCGCTTCCCACTGAGAGCGGAGCGGACTCATTAATGGCTCCGTTTCACGTTCATCGCTCGCTAAGGACTAGTATTCAGTTGACGGCTGCGAGTCGCAGCAGCAGTGAAAGTTAAACGGAGCCATTAATGACTCCACTCTACTCGCAGTAGAGAGCGAGCATTAGACTCTGTCCAGTAGTAATAGCAGTATCTCTGCGAGTTCGTATCAGAAATACCATAGAGCATTCTCAGATGTAAGAGTAAACAACATAAATGCCCGCCTTCCACTTCGAACGGAACGGACTCATTAATGGCTCCGTTTCGCGTTCATCGCTGGCCAAATCCGGTCTTGGAACGCAGGGGTGCTTACAACAAAAAAAAACACTACTGTCGAATGACGCAATTGTATGAATGTCCGACTAAAGACATATGGAAATCGGATGACAATTAAATATAATGATACTCGTATCATGCAGCTGGCTGGATTGGAGTCTGAAACTGATCACAGGAACTTGGGAACGAAGCGACATTCCAAATCAAAATTGTGCTCTTTAAATTCGTCTTTGATGTGCATCTGCGACCATGTATAACATGGACGTCTAAGGCCAACTCAAAAATGCCCCCAAGAACAAGCCCCCAAGACAAGTTCAATTGTGCCAAGATGGGCAGGACATAGCGCTTTTCTTAAAACCGCGCATATGTCGGCGCAACATCTATGACAAATGCAAATAGAATATAGCTAATCAAAACTTTGATGGACTGTCACAACTTTTTTTAAATGGCGGCTTAAGTTTTTATACGTTGATATTGAAGTTCATTAGTTTCATTACCGTGACGCATTGAAGAGGGGGTGACATATGTGAACTAAAATTCACGACCGTTTTTGAAAGACAATTTAGTATGGCGTGCGGCTTCCATGTTTTATTTGTTCGTAGATGTTCACTAATGAAATAACTAAACAAGCGACAAAAGCTTGTAAAAAACATTTTTTGACAATACTTGTTTTCCATTTCAGCTGGAACCATTCATAGAAGAAGAGATCCACGACATAGAAGCGGAGCACCCCAAGGTCCTCATCACCAGTGAAGCCAACACCCCCTCTGGGGACCGCGTCACCAACGGTTCTCCCCCCATTTACCCCTCTAACGCGACCTTGGACGAGAAGACTTTCTACCGCTCCGCCAGCGCTGCCCTAGTTGGCAAAGAACATGAGCGATTCAGAAAGATATCAGCCCCAGTTAACTCCAAGCACACGTTGCAACACATCTCCAGTAAAGTCTCCACAATGCCTAGCAATCCTTCTTTACTAGAATCAGTCCCTGAAGGAAAAGCAAGTAGAGTCAACTCCACAGATGCTTTCGGTAAGAAACTGACCATACCCAAAACTCCTAAGCGAAGCCCGTCTACTTCCAGCTTCCAATACATGTCTACACACTTCCACGGTTCCACTCTGTCTGCTTTCGAAAAGCCGAGCGAATTCGCCAGTCAATTCAGCTTGAAATCGGTCACGGAAAGTTTGGCCCCCATAACATACTGTTGCGGCTGCAGAAAAAAGGAGGACACTAAAAAAGAACCAAGCAAATACTTCGATTTACAACTGTTAAAAGACCCTATATATCTTGTTATTTTGTTCTCAAACTGCACTTCTGCTATTTCGTATACGAATTTTATAATCCTAGTACCTTCTTACGCGAAAGAATGTGGATTCGATAAAAGCTTGGGAGCTTATCTTCTATCTATTATATCTGCTTTAGATCTGGCGGGCCGTATCGGCGGCTCCGCTATATCTGACGTGGTATCCACTCCTAAACGTTACTTCTTTATTTTTGGACTTCTCCTCTCTGGGATCAGTCTGGCTGCTTTGCCGCTGTTTTCCAGTTACGTAGCTATAAGCGTGTTTTGTTCTATCTTCGGTTTAGCTTCGGGGATAAATACGGGTGTTACGGCGTTGGTAATGACGGAAATGTTAGGCACGGAGCGTCTGATGTCTTCTTACGGTATCAGTCTCTTCATGAACGGTATCCTGCAGCTAATAGGCCCTCCGATTTGTGGGTTTTGGTTCGAATACACTAAATCCTATAAATCCTTGTTCGTAACTCTTGGATTTATATTGGTGGGTGGCGGTTGTCTATGGGGTTTCGTACCGATTATAAATAAAAGGAGGAGAAAACAGAAATTGCGTTTAGAGGCGGGGGTAAAAGCGTAGTTTTCGACGTTGTGCGAATTTCGTTGAGTGTTTTGATGTTTATTATGTGGGTATAGGTAAAACTCCTCGGATTACTACATTCTCAAAATACATGATGTTTTGCGAAAAAAAACCCGAGAAATTATAGGAGTAAAAAGTTGGAAATGTGGCAAATTTAGGACGATATTGAATTGCAACCTTCGCATGTTGAATTATACTGTATGTGTATATGACCAGTTTGATATCAATTTGTAAATGTTCTAAAACATCTGAAAGCGTACGCAAAATTGCTTTAGATAGTGCGAATGCTGTGAGATCAGGGACCATGATCTACTAACACCACTCAGTTTAGGACCTAAACTGAGTCAGTTTCATAGAGTATATGTCAAAAACTGACAAGCCGACTCTAAACTGAATCGCGTTTAAGAGATCATGGTAGGCCCCTGTATGAGTTGCGATAATATCTGCACTCAATGTACAGTCACGGACTTTAATTGATGAGCCACTTAGAAGTTTCTTAATTTGGCCGCTTAACACATATTGTTTATTAAGTTACCATGGCGACGTTTTAATGTGTCCATAGATTAAAGATTGATACCAATATAATATAATAAAACAATGACATCCATCACATACCTACCTGCTACAAATATTTGAACATCCACGATAAACTGGCCATCTTGAATTTAAATATTTTAATATTTTGCGATTGAAAAGTCAAGTTAAGACATTTAATTGGCTCATCGAATCGACCCTTAAAATGATAACCTCTTTGCATTTTAAACTATTTTTCGCTAACATGACGTTTGTGCCGAGTTGCTGACGAGATGACATGTCACAGTTTGAAAGCTAAATGTATTGAATGTGGTGTCAAGTTCGCCATTTAACATTTTAGCTAAAAGATTCGAACCTTAGTGACAGTTCATAAAAGCACAATAATAAAGATAGAAATACAATTTTGCTCTTCTATTATACGATGACATGACTTTTCTTCCCTTATTAGGATTTACGAGTAAAAGCGACTAAACCCGATTTGCATTACACGGCTAAAAACGCACAGCGGCAAGTGACTCAACAATTAAAGTCCGTGACTGTACTTAAACCAACTTTGCGTACACAATATTATTGAACACATTTTGCCGTCAAGATGATACATGATTGTGGTTGTACGTGAATTGCCTCACATGAATTTAATTCGTCCACTGGGCAAATCGAATTTATTTAGCTAAGGTCTATTTCCACTAAACCGGTATCTGAGTGATTTTCAATTTTGTAACGAGAGAACTTGTTTTTTGAGTTTTGTTACTTGACTTTTCCCTGGTCCAAGTGTCGAGTCGTCAAATAATAATTAGGGTTAGAAACTTTGGTGGCATTAGGTGAACAGAGTATGGTGGAGTGTTTGTTGAATTTTTTTTAGGATTGATTGAATAATTCATTAATCAAAAAATTAACCTGAATTCTCTAAACAAGGCGGCCCCAGGCGTTCCTGAGTAGATTTTCTCAAATACCAACAATTTCTATTGCAATTTAATATTTTCTAGATTCTAAAAATACATTTTCATATTATTTCTTTTCAATTGATTTAAATTCATTGATGAATCCAGCTCTAACTGCACACAACTTCGTTATTATTTTATAAGTTAATCATTTATTAAATTAAAAATATTTGTAACAACGATTCTTCTGTTCTCTGTTCAATAAATGCCACCAAAATCTTAACCCTAATAATAATAAATAAATAAAAGACAAATCAATCAGAAACGTTCGAATGAAACTAAGAAATATTGGACATTTTTTTTTTCAAAAATCCACTTTAACAGGTCAGACTTGAACTCACTGCGTCACTGGTCCTACCATTATTATATATAATTATGTTTATCATTACCAATTAATAGCTCATTTCATAAATAAGACAAAACTTTATGTAACTTCGAAGAGACGGTGACGCGCCCCATGAAAAATTGTATGGCGACATTGCCGGCTTAAATTAAGAGTGGATTTCTGTATTTATTTTAACATGGAATAAATGAAGGGTCCACGGAAAGAACATGTCTAGTCAAGTCAAATTACAGAAGGAAAATCCTTACTTTTAACAGAATAAGGTGTTTAAGCACTGGACATGTTTTTTCCGTGGACCCTTCAAATGTGGTAGTTTTCAGTGTTTCAGGGCCAAAACATAATATAAGTTAGTCCATAGCAAGCATCTATTTATTTTCTGTATCAGAGTTGGCAAGAAATCTAAGTAACTAAACTCAAAAAAATACATAAATAATTGAAAATTACTGTAATACAAAAGCATTGCTTAAGAATGGCCAAAAATTAATGTCATTGTTCTTAGTTCTTGCATTTCTTTCGTATTCTGTGGAAGAGGAAAGGATTGTAAGAAATAAAATATCAGACTTCGGTTAATCAGATCAACATATAACCTGAATTATAATTTTAGATTAGAACGTGTATTGAATTGACAAATATCAGTACCTACTGACAATTATTCTTATCTGCCAGTGATACTAGAATGCTAACCCGTTCAGTCTAATGTAATATTAATGAACATCAAATAAAAAAACACATACAAATAGTTTATTGTACAGTCAGCAGCAGATATACCTGAGCGGGCAAGGTGTCCAAGAAGTCATGTACACTTAAATCCTCAGAAAAATATGAACATCTAAGTTATCATTTTCACATACGCTTTCAGTTCGTCACATGTATCTTAACATTCCAGTTTTTCTTTAACACATACACGGTTATTTAATCACAATGTCAATAACGGTTACAAAGTCAGTGGTAACTAAGCACTCAAATTTAAGCAGTTGTCATTAATATCTACACGCACTGCCAATCACATACGTCAGCAGCCAAGGTGCCACCCGTTGCTTAGCAGTTGTTATTTCAATGGTAACTAAGCACCAACATTTTATGTGAATAACTTTCAATACTGTAATTTTTCATTCTGTAATTAATCTACTGTCATTTTTTTTTTACATACTAAAATCATTTATTTATCAACCAATCAAATCAATAACAAGTCTCAAATCCACAGCGCAGGCTTCGTCAAGTGGGAACAAAAAATTAATAATAATAATTAAGCAGCACAAAACAAACAATAAAGCAATCCGCAACAGGCTTCGTCATAATCCCTTAAACTCAAAATCACAAACTACCGCTCCGAATCGTATCCGGCCCTAACGTAATTAATTGTTGTAATTAATTAATTAGTTCGTTGAATGCAGTTTTTGCAATCCAAATGGCAAACGTATTTTCCTAGCTAGCTTCGGCACCTACCGCTGAACAGCTGCAAAGGAACTTTCTCTGTCACTTCAATTAGGGTATAATAAGAGTGACCATGACAAGTTCTTTCGATTTGATGATTTCGGATTTCGCGGTAGCGGCCCTGAGGGCTTATTGCGAGCTACGCACGAAGTTTTGCCTCTTTGTCACACTTACGTTCGACATTGCAAGTGCGAAAGAGAGAGGCAAAACATCGTTCGTGGTTCACAATAGGCCCTCTAGTTATAACTTATAAAGAATATTTGATCCATATGTGACAAGGATTGCTTTGACGTCTGACTGACTGACAACTCACGAAAGCAGTGCAGACTTGTCACTGCATACATCTATCTCAGGTTATGGCAAACTATTCAAAATGGATACATTTCTTTAGAATATTGAAATATGACTTATATTTGTAATAACATATTGTTAGGTAATAAATGAAGGTTGCAGGAGTACATTCATTCCGGACCTAATAATTATCAATATGACGTCAGTAGGTAACGTCAATATTTCGTTGCAAGTTTGAGAAAAATAAAATGAAACAGATAACAAACATAAAACATTTTATTTTCAAAAATTGAATGTTTCATACAAGCTTTTTTCGCTGGAGGAGCGTTGGTGGCCCACCGGTAAGGCTTTCATTCCGAAGGTCGTGGGCTCAAATCCTGTCGGCTCGTACCAATGAGTTTTCAGAACTTATGTACCGTACCTATGTACGAAATATCATTTGACATTATTTACCAGTTGCTTTTCGGTGAAGGAGAACATCGTGAGGAAACCGGACTAATCCCAATAAGGCTTAGTATACCCTCTGGGTTGGAAGGTCGAATGGCAGTCGCTTTCGTAAAAATCTAGCACCTACGCCAAATCTTGGGACTAGTTGTCAAAGCGGGCCCTAGGCTCTCTGGCCGTGGCAGAAGCCGGGGTAACGAAAAAGCAGGAAGAAGAAGACAAAGTATTGTCGCTGACTGTGCTTTACTTCCCACGACCAACTTACACATATCGAGACGATTCTAAGAAACCCAAACACAATGGGGGTTGGTTGTTTCATCACAAAGTTCCTATGGCTACCTTCTAGTTCCACCATCAGATCAGCTCTTTGTCATAATAATATTGCATTGTCATCAAATTTAAGCAGCTCAATCTAAAATCGGGAAATGGTTCAAATTTAACTTGCAAGATTCGATCATAGACAACGGAACTGAAAACTAAGTTGAAACTAAATTCTAAAAGCTTGTAAAAAGAGAAAAGTAAATAATTTATCCTAAAGTTGACTAAGAAGCACCTGTCAAATGATTGAAGAGAAAAATGTGAGATAGATGTATCTGATGACAAGACTGCACTGCTTTCGATGATTGTCAAAACAGTTACTTAAAATAAGTAGGTATAGCTATTTTTCAATCAATATTCAACCATATTTGTACCATACAACGTCTATTTTTCCTTCTTGTTCAGATATATTTGCCTTATTGACTGCTTAGATACCAGTGGTTTTTTAACAGCTGAGGTATCAATGATTTGTTGAATGTTAAGAAATTAATGAAAATCGACTGTTAAGATATTTGTGACTTGTTAAGCGCTCACAAGTAAATACTATCATGACAGTCAACAACTTTTTGAAAGTTTAAATGTTAACCTATCTTTGGACACCTCGAGTGTATAGTGACTTCTGATGCTGACTGTATAAAACTGATTAGTAATAAATGGTGTACAGCAGTTTTGTAGTTCTTCACAACCACAATAGATGGCGCGCAATAGATTTTCATTACATATCTTTGGACACAATTTAAAGATGAAAGATGATCAAAGGTGAAAATATATCAACTTGCGTATACGCATTTTGTCTATAAAAAATGGCAATTTAGTATGACAACGTGTCCGGCTTTCTGCGCGCCTAACGTATGTACAGTCGGGTTCAAAATTGCATGGACAGTTTATGAATGAATTCATCCATAAATCGTCCATGCAATTCTGAACGCCACTGTATGTACGCGTGCAGAAAGCTGGCGTGTTTCATTCTAAACGCCCAATTTCAATAGATAATATGCGTTCACATGCTCCTATACGTGTTTTTACCATAATTAGGTAATTCCAATGCATTATAACATTTGATGCCATTCTTAAGCAAACTGGTTTGTATTCAGATACATTTTTATAAACTTGTATACCGTACTCTTCCTTGTATTGCTGTACGTATTTGTAGGAATAAGGCGTATTTTTAAAATACTAATATTATAATCATGTTATTCATTATTGCCAAAGAGTATTCATTGTAATAGAGTTCTCGCGTCTTGTAATAATTGATATGTCCACGAAATTGACAGCTATCCGATAGATGGCGTTACAGGTACGTTAGATAAATTAACCAAAACTGGCAGGAATGGATCGAGTAAGTGACAGAAAGTATCTATGTGTGGATTTCGAAATGACAGTAGATACAGGTTGGTATAGGACGACCGCATACACACAATGAAAGATGTCATTCATTTCATTCCTTCCATTCGTGCCAACTATGGTGGAATTACTTGTACAACGCTTATTTATAGACCTCTATTACAATGTAAACTCTATTACTAAACGCTTAATATGTCAATTTGAGACCAGTGCCATGTGTAGGAACGAATGTGTTAACCCGTTCACGAGTGACAATCGCTTCGCGTTATAATAACGCTAATGTGGACGAGGTCTTATCTTAAGGCTTTTTGACAGTTTACTGCTAGTTATTTTAAAAATAGATCCTGCCTTTAAACCTGTGTAAAAAGGTTATGTCATGAATGCGTTTAACTATATAATATATACATTATTCGAGGCCACGTCTGACTGCCTATCGGTAAAAAGTTAAAAACCAGTTAAAAAAGGCTTCGTCACTGTCAGTCGATAAAATGTGTCTATGATTTTATAGCCTCCATAGAGTTAGAGTACCTAGTGACCTACATGCCTTCGGAGATGGGGGGTTCCGGGTACTCGCGACGAATGCAGGTTTTTGATACTTTTTCTGCCACTATGGGGCGGTGAGATGGCAGCACTGTGGCGTAAGGTCCAACGACTGCCAAAATAAATAGGCGAATTTAATTTTCTACATATTTATTGCCTTATTTATTCTTAAAACCCTAACACCCTAAACTTGGCAGAATTAAAAAAAAATCGTTTGTTCTAGCCTCCTCGCCGTTGTGTAGAGCAAAAAATTTTGTCTTTAAAAAAAAATACTAAAAGTGGGTCAAAAAGTATGTATCTTTTAAGATACACTGTCAAGTTAAGGGTTAGGAATATTGCTTTCTAAAATAAATAAAAAAATCTGATCCATGTTAATTCCCCTGAAATTAACAAAGTTCTAATAATTATCTTTAGGCACTGGTCTCACCGCGAGTTACTAAGCTATGAGCTATCGGCTATAAACACGAACAAAATATACGCAATCTCGTGTAAATAAAAGAGACACGGCGATACTCGCCCGGCGGTGATAGCTGTTAGCTGGGCCAGTATCGCCGTATCTCTTTTATTTACATGCGAGTACGTATCTTTTGTTCGTGTTTATAGCCGATAGTTCATAGCTTAGTAGCTCGCGGTGAGACCAGTGCCTTATTTCAGTTTAATTGTTAGTATTCTATGCTATAAAAAGCCTTTTAAAGTTACATTTGAATTCATTTTTATATAATTTATTATATCTAGCAGTTATAACTGTCAAAGAACCCGTTTTAAATTCATGCCTTACTATACCTACTATAGGTTAATAGTGATTCCATTATATAGTATTATTTTGTAACACTAGGTTAAGATTTTCGTCAGTTTTTAATACCGATACAACGTTTTTACGCATCATGTACAAAATAGTTACTTAAAATAACTACAAGTTCCTAATGATATCTCATTTTTTCTCACTGATATTCTCTCTGATTTTTATAAATGACATTCAATTATTATTTATTTCTTTGTCATTTAACGGTAAAGAAATAAATAACAAGAAAAACCTTATATTCCTTAGTAAAAATACGAGTTAGTATTATGTAGCCAAAACATAGACAAGATACTCCGGGTAAATTACTTACAGTACCCTGCGATAAAGTTTGCACATCGGTCTTTGGTAAGAAACAATAGTAGATTGTGTCACAAGGGATCAAAATGGTATATTTCCGGCGTGGGCGTATATTGAATCCTGAATGGAGCGACGGATTCCACAAGTGGAATCCTGAGCGTAATGAAGGATTCAAGCGTTAACGCCCAAGACGTAATAATTTTGATACCGTGTGACACATACTGCTTTTCACACCACCTATGAGAAAAATAAAAGATATATCACATATTTAATATTTATGCAAATAATCGATTCTGAAGAAATTTTTATCAATTTTGAACGTACTGTTTATTTTCATATTTCATTGTAATTTTTTTAGGCTGGCAATAGAAAGTCCTTGAACAAAAAAGTGCCATTTTGATCCCTCCCAGCAGGGAAGAAAAGGCCCGTACTCGAATAAGTGGTGTGAAAATAATATTGCATAAACGTCACTTATGTTAGAGAGGGAACTCTCCATAAAGCAGAGTCTCTTTCCAGAAACCGATGTGCAATCTTTATCACTGGGTACCTACTGTATATCCTATTATTTCCTATTTTTTTTAATTTACCCAACCTAAAGTGCCTCTAGCCTAAAATAGCGGGAAAAATGGGGAAATAAAGTGTTCCCCTATGGAATTTTTAGTGGCAAATCTAAGTTACTAATACAATTCGATATCTTCGTACAGCGGCCTTCAGATATATCCTAGCATCCACGCTCAAAAGTATCTGAACATCTCTAATCTAACGCCATAACACGATAGAGACATGCTTAACTGCGCACATACGTAATCCCGTGTAAATTAAAGAGACACGGGAGTGCGTATCTTTTGTTTGTGTTTATAGCCGGTAGTTCATGGCTTAGTAGCTCGCGGTGAGACCAGTGCCTATGCCACTACTTCCATCGCGAGTGAGTAACTGAGTAAGATATGAGCTATCAGTTATAAAAACGACCAAAACATGAGCACTCCGGTGTGAGCAAAAGAGACACGGAGACATTTATAGCTCATAGTTGAGCGAGTGACTATAAACATAGCCCCGTCTCTTTTTTTGCACGGGAGTGCTTATCTTTTGTTCGCTTTTATAGCTTACTCGCTCGCGTTGTGCCTAGTGCCTAAATGTTTATGGGTACTCAGGCCGCTTCGATATACACGGTGGAATTTAATCGGTGAACAGGAACCCATTTTTCTGATTCAGTAATCGATGGCGGTCACGTTTATGTAGTACTTAAGTGGAACCAATTTCTTTTTTTAGCATAACAAATTTTTATGTTGAAATTAAACTTTAATTAAAATTTATTGTCACCCTACTAATGGTTTAGTCTGAAAAGTTTAATACCTCTTTTCAAACTATCAGCCATGCATCGCTCTTATTTTACATAGGAATAGAGTCTATCGCAAAAATTAAAGCATGTGAGTGGTTATTGCTCATTTATGTTTTAAGTTTCTATGGCTGATAGTTTGAAAAGAGGTATTAAACTTTTCAGACTAAACCATTAGTAGGGTGACAATAAATTTTAATTTAAACATAAAAAAAATTTATGCTAAAAAAAAACTTGGTTCCACTTAAGTACTACATAAACGTGACCGCCATCGATTACTGAATTAGAAAAATGGGTTCCTGTTCACCGATTAAATTCCACCGTGTATATTATGTTGGTGACTACTAGCTTACTATGGTAGTGGAGGTTTATAGTTAGTTTTTAGCGTTGGGAAGAAGATAAGCAACGTTGACTTCTTTTTATTTTAAAGTAATTTTCAGAAAGTTTTTGATAAAAGGAGATCAAGTTTGTTTACCTTATGGGTCAATCACTTTTTTTTGTTGTTATTCTGTGACGTGACCCAGGGGACAAGAGTGGGATAGTTTGCTAGGAGAAAGTATCCTGCGAGCTCTATTATCATGATTAGTGGGTGACCCACCTTGGATGAGCCACATAACATAAATCAAAAAATTCAAAGGTTTATCCATTTTAATGCTATTAGAATGTGAATTTAAGGGTGACTCAGGAGAACGCAACAATGACAACAAGTGACTTAAAAAAGTGATTGGACCATGTACAAAACTAAAAATCAAACTATAGTCTTTTACATTAACTCTCTAAATTATAAATATGGTCATATACCAAAGAACGACCATCACGATTCCCACCTCGGACATTGGTGATCTTGGTGGTTTTTCTTTGGTATATGACATCCAATATTTATAATTTATATTGTATTAAGTAGTATGACTACTGGGGAAAAAACACAAATCGAAATATTTAGTTAAAATAAATAATTTGATTTGTTTTTCACAATTACATACTTCAATTAACTCTCTTTTTGAAAATAACCTCTCTTAATTTTGTTTAAGTTTCAATGACGTTTTGTTATTTGAAGGCTTAGTTTGCATTTAGTTTTAGCAATTTATTAATTTAGGTGCTCCTTAGTGTAACAATTTCTTAGACAATAAAGTTTCTTTAAACCGAACTTAGTATTTTTGTAAAACCAGAATTTAGCTTCTAGGTGGAAAGATTGTGACCTACTTCGATTTTTTGTCAATGCAGAAAGTGACTAAGCTCAATACATATTTTAAAGACAAATGGGTCTTAATCGCGTAAACTTACTTACATTTAATTATATCCTGAGTCTGTCAGGATATAAACGTATGGATTAAACGTGATTTTACGCGATTAAGACCCGTTTGTCTTTAAAATACAAGCTCAATACGTTAAAGCTTAAATTAGATTGTCAAATAAATGTAGTAAGTCGCTTTCTGTAAAACTATAGTCCATTCATAGTTAGTTTTCTTATCTAGTAAACAACTTTTTAACCTAAAAGTGCACTTTTTATGTAAACTGCTGTTTTACTGATAAAAAATAATGCATAGGGAATAATATTTTTTTACTAAAATACACACTCAAATATCTTTTTATAGAGGTGAATATCCGACGTTTTTATTTCTTGGCAAAAATTGTTATGAGAGATAGACCTTAAAGAGAGTTATTTTAATGTAAAAGTAATTCAGTGGCAATACCAAGTCTAACAAAATCAATGTTGTTGCTTACATAGAGCTACATCATCACTCAGTGACAAAGCTCTTACAATAAAAGAAAAAATGTTGCTACCCGTCCTCCCGTTTCCGTAATAATCGCGAGACGACAATGAAGAATCCAGGCGGTAAAAACGCTCTGCGAATTACCTACTGCCAAGCATGGCAGTTTTAGAGGAAAAAAATATGTAGAGGTTAGAAAGTTGTTGACTAAATACGATAACTTGGATAGGCTGCGTTTGTTGATCTATAGTATGATTTTTGACAAGCGCTATAGGTACTTGGTATTGTGCCCTCACACAATATTCACCTATTACGTTAGTGAATCAACTTTTTTTATCTGTTGTTAACATGATTTTGCATAAAACCAGCGTGACTCAGGGGACCGTAACCATGGCAATAACAGAAAAAAGTCGATTCACCCACGTAATTTATTTTGCCGCTCTTTAACCGTTTTTTGGTTGGTGAAATATTAAATAGGTATTTAATAACATTTATTTTTCATTTGTAAAGTGACCAATATGGAATAGCGATATAAATATCAATATTCTTTATGTAATTGGTCAGACGAAATAGCATTAAAAACTCCATTAACTTTATACAGATCAAAATCGTGATGAAATCTTTTACCCAATACTTTAATTAAATAAATATTGTATATAACATTAATATAAGTACTTGAATTTGTACTGCAATGAATTTCTATAAATTTTTGTAACACATTATCAATTAACTATTTGTAATTTATAACTCATTTACCTCTGAAGTGTATTAGAATATACATAAACAATTATGTAAAATAAATTATTTTTATTGTGACAACTGTTTTATTTGTGTCAGTCGGAGTAGGTAAAAAGCCAACAAGATGGTGGCACTTTGGTCAATTGTCGCAGATTCTTGCACGAGCCACGCGTGGTTCTAACCACCGTTTATTTATTTAACTTTTATTGCACAAAAGAAAATAACTTGACGTACAAAAGGCGGACTTAATGCCATAAGGCATTCTCTACCAGTCAACGTTTAGGCAAAGCAGAGAGATTGGGGATATACATTAAAAAAACACCCTGTGGTATTACGCTATAAATTCAATTAGTTACTATATTCCTACAGAAATTTAGAAAATATATATATATATATATTATATCGTGTGTATTAGGAATGAGACAGTAAAAGTTCATTAATTAAATCACGTATAATTTATAGACCATCAAAATATCTCTAAATAAGAACGACGCGTTTATAAAAGTACTTTATTTATAATTATATTACATGAAAATCCTGGCAACACTGAGCAGTGACAGCAGCGGAGCGGCGTTTAATAAAATGGCGGCGTTTCTGTTGATCGGCACACATTTTTGCTCAACCCATGCGTGGTTCTAACCACCGTTCGAGGGGATTATACATTTAAAAACCTGTAGTATTACGCTGCAGATTAAATTTTCAATAAACATACAACATTTAAAAAAAAAAGTTCTATCTAGGTCCAAGATTTGGGTGATACACTCTGTATTCGGAATCAGAGTAAAAGTTCATCAATTAATTCATAAATAATGTATACACCACAATATAAAATACCTCTAAATAAGAAAAACGCGTTTACAAAAGTACTTTATTTATATATTATTAGATTATTACATGAAAATCCTGGCAACACTGATCAGTGACAGTAGCGGAGCGGCGGTTAACAAAATGGCGGCGCTTCTGCCGATCGGAGCACATTCTTGCTCGAGCCACGCGTGATCTTCGTCGAATCCTCGCTCGAGTAGAATAGGGCCGAGCGTAGCGAGCACGCGGGCGTGGTAGTCGTTTATGTATTTAATCTGAAAATATAATGATTGCCTAAACATGTGACGAAAAGTGACACCTCTGCATTTCTTTGAACGTTTCAACCGCCGTGACTTGTGGCAACATTATTACGCGATTTTCGCGGGTATCTCATATTTTTTAGGATATCTTGGTAGTTGTCAACTACGTCTTCCAAGATATCCAAAAATTCATACACCTCTCAAGGGATTCGTGTGATAACTGATAAGACTGCCACCGAAGTCACAGCGATTGAAATGCTCGGAGAAATGACCTACTACTGATACATTCATATGGCACCATGTCTTGCTGTATCAGAATGCTAAATTGATTAGAATAGAAAATTCAAGCATATTCCTGTAAGTTTTTTATAAGTAACGACGGAGCTAGGGTAGTTTAGCAGATTCACCAGCCACTTCAGTTTTCAGCCTTTTTTGTAGTAAAATTATGAAGCATTGGGTGACCGAGACCTATATTTATCTAGCCGAAAACCGCTTAAATTACCTACTATGGTACATCTGTGCATTTAAGTGCATGTAATGCATGGATGTATCGACTCATGCTAGCGGTGAAAGAGAGGATCACTTTCTAGGTATGTATGTATATTAATTATTAAATTATTATATATGTAATAAGTAGAGCCGACTGCACTCGGCGCGTAATTTCATCAGTCACCGATTATACACCAACTAAAGAACACACTTCTCATTATTTACCGTACTTCTGATATAACCAACCAAACACATTAAACGGTAAAACTTAAAATGTTAATGTTGATAAATAAATAATCAGTGGGCTTGCCGAGAAGAACGAAAATCGTAAATTTCGATCCTCTGTCTCCGCCACACCGGTGAAGCCGTTGGAGACACAGACGAAATTAATAATTTACGATATTCAAATCACCTCAAAGTCGTTCAGCAAGTTGACGTCGAGACAGGAGGTCTGGTGCGGCGCCAGCGAGATCGTGTAGAAGCCGAGAGCTCCGCGACCTTCGAAGTCTCCCACCAAGCCCTGTGCCTGCGAAATACGAGGATAGTTGTCGATTTCTCACGAGGCGACTCTCAAGCAATTTGCGTTTCATACTCGTCGGTTGTGAGTAGCCGCCATATTGATTCACGACCTTGCGTATGTACCTATTATCAAACCGGAATCAGAAAGGGATTCGAAAGTACTTTTGACACAACAATTTACACACCATTTACCAAGAAAAGAGTTGTTTATACAGGGTGTAAGTCTAATACGGGCGAAGCTCTTA
>JALPQI010019485.1:0-19092 GCA_025490895.1 Thaumatotibia leucotreta | reverse complement strand
CTATTGGGAACTTCATTGGTTAATGTTTTAGTTAGGTATTAATAGTTTTTTTTAAGAATATCGTCTAATATGAGAAATATTAAAACATCAAACATAGAAATAACCTGGTAGTTATTGCTATGAAAATACATCAACGTCACCCGTTTCTTATGAATACCCTTCATGAATGAATCGCAATTACAATTTGTTGAACTCGGATTCATAGATATTTCAGTACCATTCAAACTTTCCTTCACAAACATTTTTTGTTAAGAAGTCATTGTAAAAAACTCGTTTTTACGAGTAATCTTTCGTAATAAAAAGTAAGATGCCCCAAAATTGACCTCGTTTTTACCCCAATCTTGGCTCGAACCGGTCTTTTTTATACGATCTTGATTCGGTGTCTTGTCTGGTTGTAATGTGACTTGTAGCGACAGGTTTCCGAGATTTGTTACTTTACAATATGTGTGGGAATATGTTGGGAAAAGTCCAGACCTGTTCTGGAAAAGGGGTTCGATTATTAAGGAATAGTTGAAGAATGAAGATTGTCATAAAGTGACCTGTTTTCTGGGATTCCTTGCCGTGTGAATATTTAAAGCATTGTTGTAAACTTGTTTAAACTGGACATTCGATTTTTGTAAAAACCGTTATTGTTGTATTCAGAAATTGTGGTTGTGTGCCCGATATCTAGAAAGTCGATCATTTTAAAATTGGAAAGTAATATGTGAAGGAGTACCCCGCAATAAATATAATTTAAGAAAGATATTTGCCGTTTATAATTAAGCAGTAATGTGCAGTGGGTGTGTGTGTTGTTTGCAGTAATTTTTTTAACCTCTGTTCTATTATTATTGTCAATAATCTTAACAAATATAATTGAAACTTATGATCAAATTTTATTAAAAACATTTATGCTTCTCAATTTTTACAGACCGTATTTCTTAACCCTGCACTTGGTAGAATTTTAAAAATCGTCTTTAAATAAAATACAAAAAGTTGGTCAAATTGTATGTTCCTACCCTATATCTTATAAGATACACTGCCAAGTTAAGGGATAAATATTTATTGATAAATGTTCGTGAAGTTGACTTTACCTAAAAAAAAATATAGTCATTCTTTGACACTTCACAGTTCACACCGCATTAAAAACTGGTTATGTCACTTGTGAAACCAATTGAGGGATGCTCCCTTTTCTTACACTTTTTCAAAACCTGTTCGTAATTCTCAAACAGGTGAATAAGTGGGTCCTACGAAAATTCTATTGTGTTTTTTTCTCATGATAAACACGTTTTTTTGGACGTTGTCCACCTTACAAATTGGAGTTGTCTTCATTTGTGTCGTGTCGGTGGTCATAGTATGTCTTGGTCACAAATATTTAAATTTTGAAGAAGTGTGGAATGCTTCATGTGAAAATGTGTTTTAATAAGTGCTTAAAAAAATGGTGTTATATTGTAAAGTGAGTGAGATAAAAAGTGTGTATACTGAAGCTGCTAATATCATAATTTTTTTATAAATAGGGTGCTACAAACTTAAATGAAACATTTTATGTTTAAAGCAATTTACTCTAATCTAATTTAATTGTTTCCAGGTAATGCCTTTGTAATATGAGAAGTACAATAATAAATATGTGTGATACGAGTGTGGCAATTAGGCTTTTTTTAGGACGAGTGCCTCGCTTCGCTCGTGATTCAAACCGAACCGAGTTAGGTAAGCAAACTACATTTCAAAATGTGTACATGTGTATCATACAACATTTTTATAATACATTATGCGAGGAAAACCAGACTATCTCGGCAGTATCAATAATCAGGCTGTGTGGAAAAGTACTATGGAAATTCCTTCCCGCACACGTGCGGAAAAGTATCACTTTCTGTGCATAAGTTTACCCTTGAAAAGAGCACTTTCTAAGCATATGCATTGTTAGTAGTCATTATATTGTAAAGCGCAATGCCTAAACGGTGGCTAGAAATCATAATAATAAATTATAATTAGCTCTGCAACGGGCAATCATCAGTTATACTAAGGTACTTCATACGTACTGAATCTGTATAAAACAACTCATGTAGATGTCTACATTGAATACCTTTACCTCGCTTCAACAATAAACTGACGCGACTAGAATAGCCAATTAGAGAACCCATAACAACACCGGCTTAGCTAAAAAGTTAAAATTCATACGCACGCACGAAAACATCGCAATACCCTAATTAGACATTTAATTATAAATCCGCTATGAATTCTTAACCGACTAGACATATTAAAATTTCACTTCCCCCGCCATGCCGCGCCTATGGTATCGCGCGGCCCCCATCTCCGCTGTCTTTCTAAGGGGACCGCATAAAATAGTTATAGAAGGGTAGGGGGAGCTACTTAACCGTTTTTAGGAGACACCCCGCCCGACGCAGAAATTCCCCACTACTTCTACCCCACTTCCTGCACCCGCCTCCCTGCCTCCTGCGTCCTATAACTATTTCTATATTTTTAAACTTCTTACCGAGGGTCGGCGATACCTGCTTTTATAGTTCCGAATTTAAATACGGCGCGTTCATTGGTCGTTTTTATTGTTGTGTGCGTTCGGATTCGGGTCGCGCGCTTTAGTTTTAATTTTGGGGATTTCTGGGAAACCGGGTAATGTTTTCCCTTTGCATGCGGCTTGCATACGGAATGTAACGGTATTAATTTTTATTACGTAGTTGGGAAATTTTTAGTCCGCAATTTTAGTTGGAGCGCTGCGAAATTTATTCCCGGGCGGGAATGAAATTATGAATGTGTTTTACGAGGGCAGAACTTGTCGAATGGTAACTATGTTTCCAAAAACCGTTTCATTTAATTTTTCGTAAATTACGTTTCGTAATATTCTTTTCAGGCGATGAGGGCCTACGGATACTTTTCTAACTAACCATTATATATGTAGAACAACAATTATATCATTCTTATATATAGGTATAGTTATGTATTGATTATAAGATGTTATATCGATAACATTTGACATATATCGATGTCGTAAGGAGTAATGAAACTATCTAAATCACACACTTATTTTAAATGTAAGTACCTATTGATTTAGCTGTCGTGACCAATTCTACAGACCTGAGCATCCCCAGATGTTAATTTGAGTTGTATAACAATGTCTATAAGCGGATGTGTCAATAAAGTTAACACTAATATAACTCTCCACGTGTATACGTGTCTATAAATATCCCAAAATACGTTACTTGGTCAGAAAATGAATGTTAATAGTACAGTATTTATTTTCAGTACTTGAGTGTTTCTATGAAATTTTTGTATGCGTTTTTATTGTTCATTACCATCACCACTTTATTTCCGTTTTATAAAAACAAACGATACTATTATGCCAGAATAGCAGACAAACATGCGTTTGCTACAAGATAACCGAAAATGACTACACTATTTATACGCAGTTCGTCAATAATTTGGGAATGGTAATGACTCGATTGGTGCGACTGAATAATCGCATAGAACTACCCACTTACATTCGTTATCCACTTGGTACGAAATCTTTATTTTTTTATTACATAAATGTTAAAACTCACATTAAATGGCAGTTAAATAAAGACAAGAATTTAACATCTTGCTTGAACTATTTAAGCAAACCTTCTATTCAAAATGTATTTAATTCCTATTTTACGTAATCAAATACTGCAATTATTGCAATGGCATTATTCTAAGTCCGTAAAGAAAGTAATGCTAAACTAACGATATTTAATAAATTGAATGGTTGTTTAAAATGTTTGCAACATCTATTGGCAGCAACTTTATATCATAGAGTATTTTTTTACAATATTTCGATTAAAATTATTTATCTTTTTTACTAGAAGAATATTAAAGATATTTCAAGATTACGGTATTACGGTAATTGTATATCACTTCCGTAGCTGCGTTAGGTATTAGTCACTAGGGAATTTGTCACATAAATAAAAGTGATTTAAAACCGAACCAAAGGTTTACGGTTTAAATCTCCGCAGATTTTCTGTCGATAAGTTCGCTATAAATCATACCAATAGCAATAGCTTTAGTTTTAGCTGAAATGTTGTATGAAATTTCACGTTTTTTGTAGAATTTTTTTAAATTTGTTTCTTAAGTAAATTTCGGCCTTCATTCGGCTTAAGAAATACTTGGTTGAAATAACGCATCTCTCTATCTCCCCAAAGAGACGCCACTAGAGAGACAGAGACAGAAGTCTGCAGTAGGCTTGTTGATTGTATAAACTGACTCATTAACCGACTTCAAAAAAAGGAGGAGGTTCTCAATTCGACTGAATTTTTTTTTTTTTGTTGTATGTATGTTACCTGATATCTCCGAGAATAGTGAACCGATTCTAAAATTTCTTTTTGTGATCGAACGTGTATTACCCCGAGATGGTCCCATTGGCACCAAGTTGGGGTTTGATGATGGGATCCTGGAGAAATCGAGGGATCTCTTCAAATGTTATAGGTACATGTATGGCGCTTTTGGTAATTTTCATTCATTTACAAGAATTTGTATTCAGAAAGTAGGATTTGAGGAAATCAATGATGGAAACAAATCGGGAATCTTGGAGAAACCGGTTGAAGTCGGTTTTTTAAATTTTTAATTTGGTGATTATTTGTTGTGTATTTTTTATGATTTTAACTTGTCAGTAGCCGTACCATGACTTTGCAAGTATCGGTAACGTTAGGTTTTACTCGATACGTAAAACAGGCCATCGCGCTCGCTCCAATATGTCAGAGCGAGCGCGATAGAATGCATTAAATATCGAGTAAAACGTAACGTATCCTTTACTTTCCAACTCATGGTAAGTATACATAAGTACCATCATCATCATCATCATCAGCCTATAATAGTCCACTGCTGGACGTAGGCCTCTCCTATTAACTATGCGTATAAACGCATTAGGAGGTAAATGCCCATAATCGCCACGCTGGGCAAGCGGATTGGCGATCGCAGTAATGTGTCCACTATGATGACGCTGCTGCCCATCATCAATCTTTTATCAAATAGTGGTCAGTGACACTTCAATCCCTTAGTCGACTCTTACGACACCCGCAGGAGGAATTGGGGTGGTGACAAATGTATTCTTACTGCCGTCACCACCATGCTACTGTGCAATAGGCTTGAAAAAAAAAGGTTCTCAATTTTTCTTAATTAATAATCATAACATAATAGTACAATACTGTACTGAATATATGTAAATGGATCACCACATAATCCACATACGTATACATATACTCGTAACTCCAGTGTTAATATTTCTTAGCAAGTAAAGTGTAATCTAGTTTAAAACAGCCCTCGTGTTATAATATATAGGTGAGAGGAGGCTACATAATAAGTCCGCGCGCGAGCGAGACGGGCCGCGCGCATAATGTCGCTACTGACTTTTCACAAGACGTCCTTACTGCCACCACTATAGTACTCTTTAAATATACTTTTTTTTTCATATTTGAACGTATTGTGAAAAATTAAATCAAATAATTTATTAACTAAATATTTTGATTTGTGCTTTTTATTTCTTCCCTAGTAGTCACATTACTTAATACTATATAAATTATAGATATTGGATGTCATATACCAAAGAAAAAACGACCAAGATCACCAACGTCCGAGGTGGGGATATATAATTTTTTTAAAACATAAATATACTGAAATACATAAAACCAACCATGACTAAGGGACGAAAATTTACAAAAAAACATAAATAAATGCACTCTCCAGGATCAAACCCGGAAGTTCCAGCCTTGTAAGCATGGTCAATACTAATTAGGATACGAGACTTATTATATCAAACACAAAATGGGACCGAATTGTTCATGTTTACATGCTGGAGTCGAATTGTTTATAAACTGATTGAACCAATTATTGAACTTCAGAATCCAAAAATGTAAAACGAACGAAGAAAAACAACCGAAGGTATCTAAATCTATTGAATCGCAGTATCTCTAAACCCAATATTAATAGCGACTGATAAATGAGTAGATTTGCATTGACCAATTCAACAGTTACCGATTCTCGATTTCGAATAGCGAAAGTGGTACAGTTCAATCTGAAGGACAGAGATCTCATCGGAGGATCAGCGCTGGCTTGCGCCAGCATCACGCAGAGATGAGACCATTTCGTGGCTCTGTTTATTTCTATTTTGTTAGTATCAAAGTCAAAGTCAAACTTTTCTTTATTCAAGTAAGCTTATTAATAAGCATTTTCGAATCGTCTGACATTATCAAGAGAGAAAAAAATCTACTATAGTATGCATCCATGTTTAATTAACACATTGAGCGCGGGGAACTCCCTAGGGGAGTTCTCTGTGGGAGGTCCATTTTCGCTACAAAGCGGAAAAATCATGGGATGGGAGCAATGAAAGTGAATACCTATTACAAAGTTTACGAATAAATTATTATTCTATTAGATATTCAAAACGAGAAGTTTCAACACGACATTTTCATCTTGCTGCTTACAGGGTGAAAAAAGTACAACATGAAATAAGAGGCCGTATTTTTTTAACGTATCTTTTAACATTAAAACAAAAACAGAGATTACTGGAAAAGTCTGGAGGAGGCTTTCACCCTTAGAAGGGGTTCTTGAAAAAAAGTAAATTTATAAATGATAGCATTAACAATGTAGTGTCGTATCAGGAGCTCAAAACATTGGCAGGACAACGAACGGAATGGCGTTTACTCCATCGACGAGAGCCAGGCTCTTAAGTAGAAGAAGAAGAAGCATTAACAAAACATACAATTACTTTATATTATTAAGTGATAGCTATATAATTTAACTGTTTGCAAGAAATAAAAGGCTTTTTTATTTTATTTTATTTTAACATTAAAACAAAGCACACACGGCCTTATCCGGCTGGCCCGTGGCCGCGTCTTGATACAGCATATAAGTCGATCGCGGGGTGGTTTTTACATTCACCCCCAAGGAACCCCATTCCTACGACCCCCCACCGACCCCTCTACACCAACCCCAACCCTAAACCCCTGCAATACGATTCCTATTCCCGTAGCAAGAATATTGTATAAAGATTTCGCTGAAATGTATTCTAAATGTAAGGGTTTAAGAGTAGTTTTGTTTCGTCTGAAATAATTTCAGTTTCAGAGGGTAGTCTTAATATTAATATCGTCTTGGGGAGCTTACATGATGAAGTTTTATGCTGTATGTTGCGTGTGTGTTGGATTATGATCGGCTTTACGATTGCGGCTTTTATGTTTATGTTTATGTTGGTAGCTTTATGTTGAGGAAATGAGGGATTTTGATTACCATCATGTTATATTGTCTGTGTCTTGATTCTGTATATAATTATTGTACTAGTCCTTACCAATCACCAATCGCATAATATCGTCGAAAAGGGCCATATTTAAAGTAATTGCCTCTACTTTATTAGTAACATAGGTATGTTTCAGGATATGATTTTTACACAAAATCCAAAGCACTTTCAATCCAAATAATCGATCCAAATTTGTCCCATTTACATACATTTTTCAAACTTTCCATTCCGTTAAAACGTGAGTCAAAATCGTAAAAATGTATATCAATAGTACATACATGTAGCATCTTTATCAGGTAAATGTAGGTACCATCAGAAAGACCATTCGCTTATGGCACCCTTAGTGTAGCGAGCATTGATAGGCTACGTTGACATAATCATTTGATTTATGAGCCGAGAATTCTCCTAGGTTTTGTCACCTAAGTACCCATGAAATAAACCATAATTGGGCTTACCTTGAATATGATTTATTTTTCAGTACAACCATAGTCCAATACGGCACCTATCATCATCATCATCAGCTATCTCAGTCCACTGCTGGACGTAGGCCTCTCCTATTAACTATGCGTATAGATAGACGCATTAGGACGTCCTATATGATCCACAATTTCAACTCCTAAATAAGCATCTGTTCCAATCAGGGTTTGTCGGAGCTTTTTTTATTATTTTGAGGCAAAATTATCTTAATTCGGCTTAGTTGTGAGGCAGTCGATGATAAAGCTTACTTTAGATGGAAATCGATTGAGCATGAAAACATAGTTAGTCGTTTGTTGTTTTTATTTGACTTTTAGATTTCCTAAAAAAATACATTGGTAACATGGCTGCGTAAATTAATCAGCATTTTTTAGACTTTATTTTCCATTTATCCGCTGAACTGGACAGCTAATAATGTAATGGCATTTCGAAATAAATATTCGCTTATCAATGAATTTAATATCTAACTTCTATGTCTGATGATGATGATGAGTCAATCAGCGACGAAAATACGAAAAAACTGTCTCCCAAATTGGGAGACAGTTTTCTCGTATTTTCGTCTCCCAATAACCTATTCAGTGTTCATTTGATCTACCCATCTACATAGCCGAAATTTCTCGCAATCTAAGTAGGTATAAGTATGTCGTTATTAGACAAGTATAGGTGTGTTCTATAGGTAAGTATAGCCGTGTAAGTATAAGTATGTTCGCTATGTAATCTCGGCATGAATACCGAAAGGGATGCTCGATCGTAATCTATTTAATTGGAAATTTCCTTTGATTAAACGCAAAGACGTTGTTAGAAGTTGACCTAATAAAATATGTAGCGATAGCAGGAGAAGCTAAAATGGATTAAGCAAATTTTTTAAATCAAGATGTATATAAAAATGCTCAAAAATATGTCCCAGTGCACTTTAACTTTGTGTAATAAGATCAAAATTCTTTTCGATGTCTTATTTTGTGTCCCTAAAAACGTGACGCAATGATTTTTGTATGAGATGATGTTTTGTTTGAAATTTCTGATGTATGGATTAATATGTAGCGTGAAAAAGAATTACAAGTGCAACGGTTTTATACCGAGTCGAAACAGCAACTAAATGCGTGACAAAGTGGTATGGAACAAGACAACGAAAAGAATTTTGACCCAAGAATGTCGTAACATATTTATTCGTCTTCTGCTTGAGGATTCTTTCGATAGATATATTTGCACTTGACTGTTCAGTAGGACGACGTGTCCGCTGTACTATTTTTAAAGTAGTGATGCTTATACATATTTCTTTATCAGGTCATAGACGCATATATATATCCAAAGATTCGAAAGTTGCACTTTTAATTTACAAAGTTGTTTACTATACAGGTTGATTATTTGTTCAAATTATTTTACTATGGGACCGACATACGGTTCGAGAAAAAAAATCTAATGATTCATACAAACCCTGAGGTATTAGTAGGCGGAAATGTAGGGAACATTTTTTTCCTTGAATCTTGTGTCGATCTCATAACAAAAGTTCATTGATAACCCTCTAAAATTTTAACAGTGAATAAATAATCTTCTTGTATAAGACGGTTAAGGATTTAAGAAGAATAGGCCTTAAAATTTCGAGGATTTCGATTTTCTTCTATCACTGTGGCTCCTACGAAGGCGTCATTAAGGTGCATTCAGACCAAACGAGCATTCGCTATTCTATCCCCCACTCTACGAAATTAACGAATCACGTTTTGTGTAACGATCGAATTTAGTAGAGTAGGGGGTTAGAATAGCGAATGCTAGTTTGGTCTGAATGCACCGTTAGAGTAATAAAGCCAGATGCTCGAAAATTACAATTTTGTCTCACTTTGCCAGGTCCCCGTTTCTGCCGACGCTCCACAAGTCGTATATCTTAAAATTTCCACCCAGTGAATCTTGCGGCGGGCCGATGTAGCAATAAAATTTATGTGCTGTATCCGAACCGCTCCCCAGCCGCCGCCGAGCCGCAGCCGAACCGCCCGTGACCCGCTCGTGAATCGCTTTGGCGCTATGGCATTTGGTAGGTATCGACTATTGCTAGTATAGGTCAGTAGAATCACAAAGTACCCCCATAATCTCTGGTAAAATCTAAAATAAGTAAACAAACCTAAAAACATGCATTAGTCCATAATCACGCATTTTTACACAATATTAATTTATAACAAAAAATCGGCTAGAAAAGATGCAAATCAAAAATTTTATTCCCATATAAATTGCATGAAAGTTTATTTGGTCTTATACAAAAGTTTTTAATCCTGAACAGAAACAGGATCGATGGGCATCAAAAAAAAGTTTGTCACAAATGATCATTTTCTGGCACCATTTATGTTTTTTCCAAATTCCGTAAACGCTAGCCTTCATTGATTTAAAATCGAGTAAAGGCCTTCTAAGACCATTTTCGTGTGGCTACTCTGGATCTGGTACCTACCTGCCCTCATAACGGCATCCGACCCAAAAAGAATTTCCACCCTGTATATGTATTGACATGACAGGTGTCAAGACTGATTTCAAAGCGGCCGAGCACTGTAATTCGATTGTGTTGCATTTTGTACTGTTTGCTAATTTTGTACGAATATTTAACATACATAGGTACTCGTACATAGGCGTACATCATCAGCCTACCATAGTCCACTGCTGGACGTAGGCCTCTCCTATTAACTATGCAGAGGTATAGACGCATTAGGAGGTAAATGCCCATAATCGCCACGCTGGGCAAGCGGATTGGCGATCGCAGTAATGTGTCCACTGTGATAACGCTGCTGCCTATCATCAATCTTTTATCAAATAATGGTCAGTGACACTTCAATCCCTTAGTCGACTCTTACGACACCCGAAGGAGGAGTTGGGGTGGTGACAAAATGTCATATTTTAAAGACAAACGGGTTCGTGATCGCGTAAACTTACGTTTAATTATATCCTGACGTTTCGGGCCATGCCCGATGATGAGTGATAATCGTGAAAGTTTAAATCAATATTATGGTGACAAAGTGTATTCTTACCTACTGTCGTCACCACACTTCCTAATAACGGACGAATATTTATTTTACTTTAATTTAAAGTAAAAGTTTTTTTTATTATTTATTCAAAATAAAAAACTTAGGGTACCTACTTAACTTTAGGGTACAAGTGTTTATCACTTACTGAAGCCTTCTTGGATTAATTGTGTACGAATGAACTTATTATTTACTATCCCCGTATTTCCGTTAGAGCTTCACTCGTGTTAGATTTACAGTTTACACCCTGTATCTTTTCAGATTCAGATTCTTATCCTAGACGGTGCCGCCATTTTAAAAGGCCATAACCCCAGAATATACAAGTACTTAATAATATCTATATGTTTGAATAAACAACCAAGTATTTAATCAATTTTCCGAGCCTGGCCAAGTTTATCTTTGCGCCCAAGTTTAAGTTTAAGTTAACCGAGTTAATCAGCCATGTTTAATTTAAAGTTAAACCGGTCTGCACAAAGATAGAGATAACGTATAGTTTTGGGATCGCCAAGTTTTCTTCTGTAGGCGGTATATGAGTAGGTATCTACGATACCTATATCTTTTAGAAGCCGGGATCGTGAGATTATGTTTTATTTACCCACATTTAATACATTTATAATATATTTAAATATATTCACATACTTAGTATATAGTAGCTCCATCAATCAACTAAACAAATCACGGGTAAGGTGGAAATTTTCATATAAATATATTCGAAATATTTTTATATAATATTATATAATATATCATGAGTCCACCTTGTGGGTAGGCCCCCCACAAGGTGGACTGATGACCTGGTGAAGGTCGCAGGAGTCCGCTGGATGCGGGTGGCGCAGGACCGGTCATAGTGGCAATCTTTGGGGGGGGAGATATGTTCAGCAGTGGACGTCTTTCGGCTGATATGATGATGATAATGATGATACTTATACCTAAAATCTTTTCTTAAATCAGGTTGTGTTGGCATTTCCCTGTCAATACACATATTTAAAATTGTCGTTAAAGTGGTTTTTAAGGACAAAAGTGGTTTTTAAGGAAAAAAATGACGTTTAAAAAATAACTAAAATGTGTGGTAACGCGAGTTTTTTAATCATGACTTGACTTTTTTTATATCTACGGAGTCATCTGACAATAAAGTCTCATGTTTTTTTGAATTGGGTGCAAAAATATAATACAACCTGATGTTAAAAACGGTTCCAATTGTACAGTCAAATCCAAAAGAAGGTGTATATAAAAATGCTCAAAAATAAATCCCAGTGCACTATAATGTCTATAATTGTCAGCCTCCGTAGCCTATACATAGTTGGTAGTTCCGGGCAAGCTGGAGGTTCCGGGGTCGAATCCCGGCGAGGGCATTATTTGTATATTTATTGATCACAAATATTTGTTCATTGGTCGTGGCTGTGTACGTATTTAAGTATCTGTATGTATCTACCTTATATGTATATGGTCGCATGGTACCCACATCACAAGCCTTAATTGAGTTTACCGTGGGAATAGGTCGATTTGTGTAAGATGTCCTAAGATATTTATTTATATTCGATTCTCGACATCGCCTGAGTGCTCGGCGCCGCTCGCGCGACTAATTTTAAAACTACCCCCATTATAGTTGACAAACGACAAATCTTGGCAACTGCGATAAATCGGCCATAACGACCACACTGGCCCTAACTCGCGCCACTTGCGGCCTATTGCCGTAATGAACATCGCTGTTTTGTCATATTGTGAGTTATGGTCTACGGAACATATGTCCATACCCATTTATGAAGAAAAATTACCATTCCGTAGCTCAAATGGTCAAACGTCGACATCATGTTTTCACTCAATTAAATCCACAGCATCAATTCGCAGTATTCCATAAATGGATTGCATCTAGACATAATCCAATCATCATCATCATCGTTTCAGCCCGGAAAAGTATGGCATTCCACCATACTAAAGGGAATGGCGAATGTAACGTATTTCTTGAAACTTGGTTAAAAGGGATAACCTATAGTGAAACTAAAGAATTATAGCTGTAACTCAACTTTGTACATTAGATATGTATAATTAAGTACTTATACATAGTTAAGTATTGGAATTTACCAATTCATTTTGACCAGTTTCTCGTCATGAAAGCCATAATCAACTTACCTGTAAAGACGAAGACATTTAGAAATATAAGTATGTATAATATTTTATTTCTTAGATACCTATATTTATTTCTAGCAAGAACTTTGTATGAAAGGAGGTACCTATCCTAATAATATTAGCTTAAAAGGAGGATTCAACACCTTATACATATAATTATGAATCTGTTGGAAATAAATAAATTTGAATTTGGATATTTTGGCGTCAAATAGTTGTGGGTCTGGTAAATTGGCACACGATGGATATATTATATACCGGTTGGCATATACCTGCATCCAGCTTCTCCCGGCATTCTCGGCGATCTTCATAAGGTCGTCTGTCCACCGTGTGCCAATTTACCAGACCCACAACTATTTGACGCCAAATCGTCTTCAATACAAAACTACCAGAAACAATCAGCCGAAAAAGAAGTTCCTCCTGAAATTTCGACGCCAGTTGAAAAATAAAATGTAAATTAGCATGCACATCATGTTTTCACTTAGTTAACTCGACGCCATTAAGTCCAGTATCCGGGATAACGGACTCCAGTGGCCTCTAGTGGGTAATTGCTGACAGATTGCCCTTTCGCCGGAAAAACCTTTTAAAAACAAGAAAAAACGTGTGAACAAGCCCTTTGGGACACGTGAGAACTGAGTACGTGACTTTTTTGAGGCAGAAAAGAGTTCCCACGACGAAAAATATTCTCTTAAGAACAAGAATACGTCAGCGTTATTTTTTACTTGAAATTCGTTCGATTTCATGCATTTAAATTCATTTATTTTATTCTATACCTATAATGAGTTATTTGGATTATTGACAACTGACATCCCAGACATTTCAAAACAATAGGGATCACTCTTTATGAAAGCGTAAGACTAAGTTTCGTCCCCTAGAAGTGTTGTAAACTGTATGCCTATTTGCAGTCCAGTACTTAATCTAAACTTTTCAGTAGGTATGATTGATAAGCAAGAATGAGAATTCAAAGTATTCCGTCCGGTTTTTTATTATTCTTGCGTGTTTTTTAAGATTGTTTTTTGACGTCCCGGACTTTGTGATGCAAACTCTGAGGATTTAATAATATTACTGACATCAAGGGCATCATCGAAAAGGAAAATTCGACAACTACTTTTCTTTGAAGTGAGACTACAGTAACAAAATTAAATATCTTTCCTTAAAATTTTCATTTTACGATGTTCAGGCCTTCAGTATTTTCTACACATTGAGAATGAATTGTCACTGTCCATTTATTTATTGAAAATTGATGACAGGCAGCAGCACCATCATATTGGATACACTACTACGATCGCCAAACCGCTTAGCCAGCATGGCGATTATAGGCGTTACCTCCAATGCGTTCATATGTATGGATTATATTGCCAATGTAACTAAGTTAAAATCCACGTTCCCCTTTCTGCCGCATGCCAGCGTCCAGCAAATTAATCACCCGGGGAAAAATCTGTTAACATCCCGGAAAAAATGCCACTTAAAATGCCATTTATTTTCCCGGGAACTGAAAAAAGGGGCATAATGGAGTTACAGGTTGTTGTTGCAATTTGGTTAAGTGACTGCGGCTGTATCTTTATGGGGGGAATTATGGGTTTTTTGTGACTTTTTAGGGGTGGTGGGGTGTGAAATTGTTGGGGTGGAGTAGATTGAAGTAGATTAGGATTTTTGGAGACTACAAGTAGAAAATTACCATAATGTTATACGTTAAGTGCTCGGTTTTTTTAATGATTAAATTCCCATTTCATCTAGCGTCGCTGTGGGATCTAAATATTCAAGTCTTGCCTCAGTCAATGCCTCACAATTTTGATAGACAACCAGAACCTGGATAAAGTTAAAGACACGTTTTAAACAACACGTCATCGTCAATGGATACTAACAAATGATTGTGGCCAAAAGACGACAGGTCGTAAGTAAGTAAGAAGTTGTACCTAATGATTTAATTAATTAAAAACAACATTTTTGGGTCATATCTCTTTTATTGTATTTAGTTCAGCACTGCATTTTCAGCACAGCACTACATGTATATTATTATAATATATGTATAATAAATTACTGACTTTATAATTACCCATAATTATTTCCAAACCCAATATAATGCTAAGTGGTTAACTGGTTACATTTTGTAACATTCTTATTAGTATTTTATTTCATCGTCATAAGCCTAATTAGAAAAGATCTTATTCGATTTTGGATGAATTGTTAGCAAGCATAGAGGCCTGGCTGATACCGCATGGACTGCAGCCTATGGACGCCTGCAGCTCGCTTCACTCAATACTGTCTTTACCATAAGGGCACAAGGGGCACGTGTCCAGGGCCCCCATCTTCAGGGGGCCCCCTAAAGATCGACAACTTTCCTCACATTTATTCTCACGTTTACTTTCCTAAAGACGGCCTTGCTTCACTGGATACGAGATGATTCACTGTGTCAACCAGCAGCAGAAGAGACGAGACGGTTGACAAGTTTAGTGTGCACAATGCATCGTCTTAGAGCGCTGGGGACCTTACCTATTCACCAGCAGAGCACTCCACTACCAATTCTTAAAAGGTACAGTCAATAACACACCTGTTAACCCAGGCAAAGTGCCAAAAATATGTAAACAGAACTTTATTTCCTGGACATAAAGGTGTGTATACATATTTCTGGCACTTTGTATGTATTCACAGCTGTGTTGTTGATTGTACTTGTAATGTTTTTTTCAAAAACGCGTACATTTCAGTCACATCGCGTACATCTCAACAAACTGAACTGAGCTGAACATCTTTAAAATAATAACTTCTTAAACTGATTTTGCTCTGTACAATTTCTACTTTCACGCTTCATACACAAAAATATATCCGGAATTTTGTATGAAATAATATTTTTACAGTGCGTCCCGCTAATAAAAGGTCGATCTTAACAAAGAAAAAATATGAAGTTTCATTTTCACGCATGAGACGTGAAAACAGAATTTTCATCATTCTACTTGTAAGCAAACTCAACGCAAAAATAAAATCTTATGAAAACATTAATGCAATTTACACTTTTTGAAAGATCTCATTAGTAAATATACCTAGGCACAGTAGGCACCTACATACACAGAGTGTAATGAGTGTAACCCTAGACCCAGAATGTTTGCGATGCCGGCTAATACCAGCCCCGTCTATTTTTACTCCTCGGGCCTCGTTAGCATTCATCGGGTTCCGTGGGCAGGGTTCCGTGGTTGGTCTGTCGTCTTTCGGCCACAATCGTTTGTTAATGTCCATTGACGATGACGTGTGACGTGAGCTGGAAGAGATCCCTTATAGGAATAAGTTCGCTTTAGTACCACTTACCACTTAAGTATATTTCTTTGTAGCTGTGATGTAATTTATTCTATGTACGAGAATGTGATTTACTACTACTACGTATTGTTTTAAACGTGTTCTCTTTAACTTTAT
Organism: Thaumatotibia leucotreta; assembly: GCA_025490895.1. Taxonomy (NCBI): domain Eukaryota; kingdom Metazoa; phylum Arthropoda; class Insecta; order Lepidoptera; family Tortricidae; genus Thaumatotibia; species Thaumatotibia leucotreta. Next base: position 2,859 of record JALPQI010019485.1, on the reverse strand, counting down.
CCACCACGCTTACACATGATTGGTGCTACAGTGTCGCTGCAAGATAGATTTCCCGTCTTTTAGTAACTATATTAATAAAAGTGGGACGGATAGTCTATCTCGCGGCGACATATTTGCGCATCAATCATGTGCTAGGCCTACAGGTTCTGGTTGACTATCAACATTGTGAGACACTGAAGGCTATACTTGATTGAAAGCGTTGTCGCCTCTAAAGCGTGAAATTTTAGTATTTAGTTTTATTTTAAAAGTTTGCGACAATTTGTACAATGATAACATTTTTACAATAAGTAGCATTTAGCTGATAAAATCCATTTAATCATACAATTTAGACAACTTTTTCACGGACTGGCTGTTGTGGCAAGGAGATGGGACAGTGCCATTGTCAAACAGTCTCAACTCAACACCTATGCTTAAGTACTAACATGATCATTTACGTAATTATGTAACTAACACTATATGGATTTTATAGTCCGATTTTTTTTTATCTCTCGAAGAGTTACTTGCTTACTAGACGGGCGCAGTAAACCAAAGTTAGTCTTTGCGTCATACAAACAACACGCGATTTCTTTCGATTCTAAACATTCAATTAACGCTTATAATATACCTAAAAGTATAGTTCGGGAAATATTATCTGACAGACGGTTATCTTACTTATGACCTTTTGTTTTGCGTAAACATAGACAATCAGCAGTCGAGCACTACTGTTAATGACACAAATATACAGGTTATAGAGAGATTTATTATTATCTGTTCAGCAGTAGTAACAAAAGTGAGAAACTGAGAACCCTCGTCGTGTGCCAACTCACGCTTGATGGATTTTTCCTTTTTTCCTTCCGTCCCACGGGCAGTGTTAACATCCCGTAACACGAGGAAACACGATTTACATGTTTTATTGTAGGTTAGCATTCATGCCGGGGAATCGTTGTCACACTCAATTCATTCCACACTGGATAAGCGGGGAAACATCTGAAAAGGAAATAAAGATGGCTTTTATGATAGAAGTTTTTGAAAAGACAATAATTGTTTTGATACTTGCATTATTTTAGCATTAGTGGCAGCAGTACAAGCAGTAACTAAATAACTTTATTGTACACAGAATATGTTACAAACAAAGTTATACAGAAATTGAGGTGCAAAGGCGAACTTATCCCTATAAGGGATCTCTTCTAGCTAACCTTTCAGAGATTGAGAGTAGATTAGAAATAAGTTATTACCTTTAACGGCCCTTTTACTGAAAAAAAATCTGATCGTATTATAACTGATTTTGTAAGGTGTTATTTAATAAAAACCAGTGTAAACATTATTTTTCCTTATTTTAGTTTATAAAAAAAACTATATGGATATACCCCCCCTTATTCATAAACGTCTGCTAACTTAGCCGCTAAGTATTGTTTGTCCTTTTCCGATTTATCAATATATCCATAAGAGCAAAAGGGCCAAACAATATTTAGCGGCTTGTTAAGTTAGCAGACGTTTATAAATAAGGGGGTTAGTAAGTACATCTTGCAGTGTTTGCATCTTCTTGTAATGTTTGTAAGGTTTTATCAATAACTATCCCAGAAATACGCTACAAGCGGACACTGTAGCCTATAGACGCCTGATACTTTCGTATACATTATACTTAACTTTATTGTCCTTCATAAGAATGTTAGTCGTTGCATAAATCTAAGCCCATAGGTAACAACACTACATCTCTTATCAATTGCCGTGAACAGGATAATTACAAATATTCGCGAATTTAAGCTCACTATCCCAGGTACAGATAATACAACGAAATCACCGTGACAACTCAAAAAGTATCATAATGCGCGCTGCCAATCATTAAAAATAAAATAATATTTTCTATAACAAAACTAACAATTTCCTTCCAACGAATGCAAACTATTGCAAACCCTATGAGAGAGCGCTTTATAAGAAGAATCTCATTAATGAAAACCTGTGCTGGATCGAAGGAAAACGTTACATCAAAACTATAGCACACGCCGACCCTTCTTCGCACCCCTCCGTCTCGAAATGGCATGTCTAAAAATAACCGGAGGGCGGCCTTTTCAGAACTACTAGCGCCATCGCTTGACAAGTAGAAGTACTAAGCTTCGTGCGGTTCATGTCTGCGTATTTTTATAATCCGAAGTAACTGGTTTACGAATTCTTAAAATGAATATAAAAATACAGTGTTTATTTTGTAATCCTCGATTTTCCGTTAAACAACATAACACGATAAACAAACAGAAATTATTTTTGAAACTTCAGTAGGCTTCTACTATTGCACACGAGATGGCGCGTTTGCCTTAGTACTACTATTTCAAAATAGATGGCAGTAATTACAAAGTTACGTTAATAATCACTAGATGTCACTATGTAGAGTTTTTGTCTACTTGACAGTAGATGGCTTTGTAATTTTAGTCTTACTACTTGACAACAGATGGTCTTATAACTAGTTCTTCAAAGCTCTTAGTGCATCTTTATTTCGTATAAATTAATTTAAACTATCATGAGTAATATTTTTTAAATATATAATGGTGCATAATGACTAATAAGGTTTTTAGGGTTTTTTTAACCCTACGTATTGGCTTAGGTATAACCCACCGACAAAACATATTATAATTCAAAATATGCCGTTAAATTCTAACCATGGTTGAATGGTAAGAATACTATAACACCCACAACAAATACCTATTGACCACATTATAGATATTATGAAATGACCTTTCAATTTGACCGCTGGCGGGATGAATGGAGGGAATGACTGAATGAAGTGAAGGTGTCCGAGTGCCCAAACCAGTGACACGAAGGATTACCTACTTTACTCATACAATGCTGATAACAGTGATAACTGTGTGTGTATTACAATATAAAAGT